>JAYKAV010000940.1:2400-13856 GCA_035582835.1 Phoebastria nigripes | reverse complement strand
GGGGATGGTGGCGGCGCGCAGGCGCAGTGCGGAGGGCGCGCACACGGCGGGCGGCGCGCAGGCGCAGTGTAGAAGGCGCGCACACGGCGCGCAGGCGCAGTGCGCGATCGCCGCTCCCGCTCCGCGCTGAGGAGACGCCGCCATTTTGTGAGGCCGCCGCGGTGCTGCGCTCCCGCTCCCCTCTCCCCGCCGCCGCCACTATGCGTCCCGGCATAAAGCTCTTCGTGGGCAATGTCCCCGAGGAGGCGACTGCGGAGGAGCTGAGCGAGCTGTTCGCCGGCGCCGCCGGGCCGGTGCTCGGTATCGCCCTCATGAAGCAGTTCGCTTTCGTGCACCTCCGGGATGAGGCGGCGGCGGCCCGCGCCATCACCCAGCTCAACGGCCACCAGCTGCATGGTCGCCGGATCGTGGTCGAGCCCTCCCGGCCTCGGCCCACCAACACCTGCAAGATCTTCGTCGGTAACGTCTCGGCCGCCTGCACCAGCGGCGAGCTGCGCTCGCTCTTCCAGCAGTACGGCACCGTCGTCGAATGCGACGTGGTGAAAGGTACCGGACCCGCCGCCGCGGACGGGGGCTCCGCACAAGCCTGTTCGCCTCCCCCGGTGCTGCCCCGGAGCCCTTGCCGGGCTCAGTCCCGCGGGCTCGCCGCTGGCTCGCCGCTCACCTCCGTCCTCGGAGCCGCTCCGGCCCCCGCTCGGCTCGGGTGACCCGTGTTCCGTCTGGCTGGCTGCGGCTTCCCCCTCCCCGGCCCGATCTGGCGGCGCCCCCGCACACGGACCAGGGCCCTGGGTCCTCCTGCCGCCCCCCCCAGCCCCGGCCGGAGCCGTGCGAGCCCTTCGGGGCTCCCCACACCCCATCCCTCCCCTCTGCCCCGTGAAACCCCCCCCGTGCACCCCCCGGGTGCGTTCTCTCCAGCCTTTCCAACCAGGCCACGTCCTCCATCATCGCCTCCCCCCAGCCCCGGCGTGGCCCAGGCGGGGGTAACCCCCTGCCCACTGCTGCGGCCACCTCCATAACTGTTCCCTGACATGAGGCGCTTCCCCCCGTCCCGCTGCGACTCCACCACAGCTTTCACCTCCACAAACATGCTCCGATGTGGAGCGAGCCATTCCCCCATCAGCCGAGGTGGGAGAGCCAAAGCCCGTGAGAAACGTGGCGTAAAACTCCCGAGGGGGCTTGATCGGCTCCGGATCAGGGACCCCACAGCACGGCGTGACGGTGTCACCCCACCATCCCCCTGACGTGAAAAGGTGTCATCCCCGCATCACACAGCCGCTGTGGCTGCTCCCCGAAGCGCCCGTCCCCCCTGCCCCGGCGGTGTCCCCGCCGGCTCCTCCACCTCCCGGGAGGGTGATGTTGCCTCTGCTCTCTCGTCCCAGGTCGCAGGCCCACCGGCTCCGTCCCGCCAGGACGCAGTTTCCCAGCGGAGCCTGTCAGAAACCGCCCCAAACCCACGCCAAAAGTTTCTGGCGTCCCCTCACTGGTGGCTGATTTGTGGGGGTCCCTCTGGCAGCCCCCAGAGAGGGGTGGGCGTGCCGCGGCCGCCCGACAGGATGGCAGGAGGGCTGGGGGTGGACGGAGGAGACCTCCCCTCCTTGGGCTGCCGGAGCGGGATACGTGGATATGGGACAGGAGCCAGGGAGGGGCGGGATGGCGGAGCGGAGGGGGGGACATGCAGGAGGGTGGGCGAAGCAGCACTGATGTTTAGCCGGAGCTTGAGGTACCGGGATGGGGTTTGCTCGGTGAATGACGCTCCGAGCGTGCCGCRCTCCCTTGGATGGGCTGCCCCGGCTGAACCGCATGCCGGCCCTCCGGCTGTAGGCTAAAGCAGGCCATCGCTGGCGGCGCCGGTTACGGTGATCCCTGGTCTGTAACTGCAGGGGGGACGCCACGGGGTTGCCGAGAGGAGCCGCCCTTCTGCCCTGTGCTGGCCTCCCGGACCCGTCGTGCCGCGGGGGCAACCCCCCGGCTACTGCGGCAGCATCCAAACCCCAAAACCGTTGGCCTGAGAGCCACGGGTGGCCGCCGGACCTGGTGCGGGCATGGTGTTGTGGTGGGGAGAGCYGTGCCGGGGGAGGGCGACCCGCTCTCCTGCCGCAGACCCAGCACAGCAGCTCTGGGTCCTGCTTCTACCGCTCCTCGCCTCGCTCTCCATCTCCTTTCCGACGCCTCTCTGCTTCGGTGCCGCGTTCGTGCCGCACGGTGCCGCGCTGCTCGCTGCTCACCTGGCTCTTCGCCTCAGCCCGGGGGCTCGGCTGGGTGTGTGGTGCCGCAGGTTGTGCTCGGGTGCTCCCCTCTCCTTCTCCCCCCTTCTCGCCTTCCTTCTCCCCCCCTCTCCTCTCCCTCCTTCCTTCTGCTGGCACTCCGTCCCCCTTGGCACGACTCGGTGTCTTGGCGGGTGCCAGCCCTCTCTGGCTTTGCTCCGTGGCCCAGCTGAGCCCTCAGCGCCGGCGAGGCCGCACTGCCCTCCCGGGGCTCTTCATCTCCGCGTGCCGGAGGATGGGTAGGGAGGAGTTGCCGGCGGCGAGAGGCTGCCGTGCTGCGGGGCAGGGTGCCGAGCTCCCTTGGTGCGGGGAGAGGCAGCTGTGGTGGGTGTGGGTGAAGGGAGGAAGAAAACAGGGGAAAACGGAGCAAAAAAGCTGTGACGGGGTGTTCCTGAGCCGGGGGACAGTGGGCGGGTGGCTGGGCTCCTTAGGCTCCGGCCAAATTAATTGTGGGGCGGAAGCAAACGAAGGTGGTTCTGTCTCTTTGCTGCCTGAGCAGCAGCAGCAGCAGCGGAGCGGGGCCGGCAGAGCGCGTCCCGGCGCCTGTCTCGCCACTGCCGAGCTACAACGCTGCCGCGGTCCCGGCGAGGCTCGTTAAGCGTTCGATCCTGTAACAAATTGTCTTTTCTCCCCCCACTGATAACCCTCTGTCTGCTGCTTTATCAGACTATGCATTTGTTCACATGGAGAACGAAGCAGATGCAAAGGTTGCCATCGAAAACCTTAACGGGAAGGAGGTGAAGGGGCGCAGAGTGAACGTGGAGCTCTCCACCAACGTCCAGAAGAAGGGTGCGGGCCAGGCCCTGCCGCCCGCCCTCGGCCTCGACAAGAGCAAGAGGATCGGCCTGGAGTACCGCGAGAAGTTCCAGCCCAAGATCGAGGGCTTCGACCAGCAGCGCCGGGCGGCGGACGCCGCCTTCCCCTCGGCTGCCGCCGCCGGCTACGCTGCCGCCTCCTCCCTGTACGATTACCAACAGCGTTTCGGCACCGGCGGCGCCGGCAAGTACGAGGCCTTCGAGGCGCAGGCCAGGCCCGCCTCCCCCTCCTACTTCGGGAGGGACCGCAGCCCCCTCCGGCGCTCCCCCACCCGGGCCGGCTACGCGGCGGTGACGCTCCCCATGACGGCGCAACCGGCCGCCTACCGCGCCCAGCCCTCYGCCTCGCTGGGGGCCACCTACCGCGCCCAGCCCTCCGCCTCCCTCGGCGTGGCTTACCGCCCGCAGCCCACCACGGGCCAGGCCGCCTCCTACCGCGCCCAGCCCTCCGCCTCGCTGGGCAGCGCCTACCGCTCCCAGCCCTCCGTCTCCCTCGGCGCCTCCGGCGCGCAGCCCGCCGCCAATTCCCTCGGCTCCTACGGCGCCCAGGCCACCGCCTCCTACGGCGCGCAGCCCGCCGCCTCACAGCTCTCCGGCTACGGCGTCCAGTCCGCCGCCCTGGCCTCCTCCTACGGGGCGCAGGCCGCCTCCGGCTACTCTGCCTCCTATGGTGCCCAGGCCGCCGCCGCCGCCTACGGCGCCCAGGCCGCCGCCGGCCCTGCCGCCTCCTACGGTGCCCAGGCCGTAGCCACGCATGTGGCCTCCTACGGCGCCCAGGCCGCCGCCGCTGGCCACGCCGCCTCCTACGGCGCCCAGCCCGTAGACGGCCACGCCGCCTCCTACGGTGCCCAGCCCAGTGCCGCGCTCTCCGCCTCCTAYGGCGCCCAGGCCGTGGCTGCACACGCCACATCCTACGGCGCCCAGGCGGTGGCCGGTCACGCCGCCGCCGCCTACCAGCCCGTGGCCGGCCACTCGGCCTCCTACGGCGCCCAGCCGGCGGCCGCGCTCTCCGCCTCCTACGGCGCCCAGCCCGCCGCCGGCCACTCCGCCTCCTACGGCGCCCAGCCTGCCGCCAACCTGCCCGCCTCCTACGGCAGCCAGTCCGCCGCCGCCGCGCTCTCCGCCACCTACGGCGCCCAGGCGGCCTCCTCGCTGGCCGCCTCCTACGGCAGCCAGGCCGCCGCCGCCTCCTACAAGGCGCAGGCCTCCGCCCCGCTGACAGCTGCCTACCGGGCCCAGGCCTCCGGCTCGATGGCGGCGTCCTACCCGGCGCAGCAGGCCTCCTCCGCGTCGCTGGCGGCCGCCTACCGAGCCCAGCCGGGCAGCGCCTACGACGGGCCGAGCCAGCTGGGGCAGCAGGCGGCTTCCTACCTGGGCCTGTCGCAGGCCGCCGCCGCCGCCGTCGCACCGCCCTACGAGCGCACCCGCCTCTCCCCGCCTCGCAGCGCCGCCTACGACGACCCGTACAAAAAATCATCCGCTCTGGCGAAAAGGTACGGTGCCGGGCCGGGGACGGGTGGCCACGTGAGTCGCTCTGCGCCGCCCCGGTGGATGCCGGCGCCCGGCTCGGGGCTTAGTCTCGGCTCCGGCGTGGCTCGCTAACGCCCYGCGCGCAGAAGGGCGGGCGCCACGTGCTGGCACGTGGGCGCGGTGGCTCCGCTCCTGTGGTGCAGACCCCCGCGTAATGCCCTCCCCTGGCTCCCCGGGGGGCACGCGTGGGCGGGTTCACCCCCTCGCCTACCGGCTGCGCTGGCAGGCGGGGACGGGGGCTTCCGCTGGGGTGGGGGGAGCCGGCGGCACGTGCTCGCTGGCAGCCGGGCCTCCCATGGTGCCCAGCGTCCGATCCGYGGGCACGCCGGGTGCTGCTTCCCCGTCCTGCGCCGGCTTTGCCTGCGGCACTGCCTGCCCAAAGCCTGGCGGTGTTGCACTGCCGTGGTGTGTCCCCAGGCGGGACGCGGTCGCTGCTGGCGGTGGATTYGGGCGCCCTCCCCTCATTCACCTCCTGTCTCTTCTCTCGACCAGGTACGGTTCCGAGCGCCGTCTGTCTGACCTCTCAGATTACCGCCGCTTAGCGGACTCGCCGCTCGCGTACCGCCGGTCGCCGACAAAGTCCCCGATGGATTACCGCCGCCTTCCGGAAGCGCACGCCGATTATGCCCGCTACTCGGGCGGTTACGGCGATTACCTGCCCGCCGCCCGCGTCCACTCGGGCTACCAGCGCCGCCTCTGAGCCGGGCGGCCCCAGGGCAAGGGGGGGGGGGTGTGTCAGGCCGCTTGCGTCGCCACGGGCTTGCGCTCGGTGCTCCGCCTCGCCGCCCGCTACCGCGCCCGGCGCGGTTCGCCTCCTCCAGCCGCCATCCCCGGGGGCAGGGACGGTTATTTTTTAGCTGCTTTTTCTTTTTTTTCTTTCTCTTTTTTTGMGTTTTTAGAAGGATTTGCGGTTACGGTTGGAAAACGTGCCGCTCTCCCGTGGAGGGAGCGGGCAACGGGCGCGCGGTTCACCATCCCCTGCCGCCAGCTCCCGCCATAGCGTYGTGGAACCGTCTCGCTCACGGCACACGCGGCCGTTGGCACCGCCGGCGCTCAGTAGCGGTTTATAACCTGAGCGATCGTGGCTGCCGAGTGGAACCCATGCTCTTTTATACCACGAGTTCCCCTTTTTGGGTTTATTTCCCCCTTTTCCGGTGTCACGGCTCGGCGCAGCAGCGAGGTTTTGTACGACTGTAAATAAACGCTGGGCTCTTCACCGTTTCCCAACCGTCTCCTGTCTGGTTCTTTCCCAGCCCAGCGCTTCAGGGGACCGGCAGCACCATCGGTGCTACCACCACCACCGCTGCCTCTGCTCCGGCAAGAGGCTGATACTGCTGGCACGGTGATGTGGCCGGACCCGCGGCTGTCGCTCGCYGCTGTCCCCTGTTGCATCCATGTGCCTGCCCTCGGCTATGGCGGCCAATTCCCGGTGGCACTGTCACCAACCGCCCCAGAAAACCCTGGTTGTGTGCGGTTGGGTCACACGGCGCCGGTCCCAGCCGCGGTCCCGGCACCGGTAACTGCCAGAGCTGCTCTTCCACTGCGGAAGAGGCAGACTCGGAGCACGAGCAGCATTTTGCTGGCAGCGGGAAGTGCCAGAGCGTTGCTGATGGCACTGCTGGACTCGGGCAGCGGCATCCTGACCGTACGCCATGGTGAACGCACACCGTCACCGGCACTCCAGCCCCTGACCTGYGCCCGGTGCCTTTTTTTGGGTGAGAAAAACCGGTTTTGAGAGGAGAAGCTGCATGTGCGCGGGAGCGAGGTCGGTGTTTGCTCCGGCCCCGGTTCAGCCGCGGGGGCTGGTTGTGAGCGTATCGCCCAGCGCCCCTGGCACCGCGCGGCAGAGCCGGCTGCCGCCTTGCCCCGGCTGTTCTCGCCGCTGCGACCGCCATTAAAATTTCCAAAAGCGCTTTCTGTCCCGTCGTCTCTTCCCCCAGTCGGGGACGGGTTGCGGTGTGGTCCTGGTTAGGGGGAGGACGGCTGCCCGCCGCCATGCCTTATCGCCCGGCTGGGGCTCGTTAACCACCGCAGTAATTAGCCAGGCAGAAGGGTCTAATGCTTCTCCCCCTCGTTTTTCAGGGCAGGCGCTGGGGGGCCGAGGCGGCGAGGGAGGAACCGTCCCGGCTCAAGCCCACCCGGGTGACAGAGGAGCCCGCGGGTGAGCACACGGAGGCGATTAGCGGCTGATGAGATGGAGGCAATTAGCGGAGATGAATCACCCTGGAAACGCGGCGGCTGATGGAGGGCGACGAGCTCAGGGCTCCCGCCGCAAAACCGGGGCCCAGACACCACCCAAAGGGCCAGGACATGGACAAAGGCACGGTCCTGGGCCTGATGTCGTTACTTAACGAGCACCGAGAGGCAGGGGGGAGCAGTGCAGGCTGTTTGGAGACTAACAAGCCGGTTTGCAGACTAACGAGCCAGCCCTGCGCAGGTTAATTAGCAGGTGGTTTCAGAGGTGCTGCCTGTGAGGGAGAGGAGGAGGAGGAACCCCAGTGGGGCACAGGGAAGGTGGGGGGCAGCTGCCCCACACCAGGGCACTGGGACAAGAGCCGGGGGGTCGTTAAAACCGGGCCCCGCTCGTTAGCCAGGGCAGCGCAGGGCCCTGGGGTCCCCTCTTGGGGTGCAGGGGTCCCCTTTTGGGGGGCTGCCCCCCGCCACGCTCATCTGCCCCTTCATTTGCAGCGCAGACCCCGCGGGGATCCCGGCCGGGAGCTCCTCGTCCGCAGGCAGGGCAGCAGGCAGCACCGGTAAGTCCAGGAGGTTACGAGCTGCGGTGGAGGGGGGGAATCAAGTCCAGAGAAATAACCGGTGCCGGAGCCAGCGGGGTTTGTTAAAAATTTGAGTTTATTTTACCGGAAAGTGGGGTCGGGGAATGCTAAACGCCACGGGGGGCGTGGGGTGAGCTCCAAACACAAGGTCGGCCCTCCCACGCCGGCACGGCACGGCGCAGGGGGAGCGCGGCGTGGCGGCCTCGAGTCAGCTACGTCATTTCGTATTAAAAAGCTACGAGTGGATTATTCACCCTCTTAAAAAATAAAGAAAAAAAAAAAAAAAAAACAGTAATAAAAATACCACAAATACTCTGATAGGCCTCTTTTGAATTAGAGTTTAATAACATTTCTTTAAAAAAAAAAAAAAAAAAAAAAAAAAAAAACAGTAATAAAAGGAAGCTACGGCCCAGGCGCGAGGGAGCGAGCAGCTCCGCGCTGGCCGGGGGCGGGAAAGCAAAGCAAAGCAAAGCTGGCGCTGCGGCTACGGCTGCGGTTACGGCTACGGCTACACTCGCTCACGACCTGAGCCTAGACCGGCTAGGGGGGGCGGGGGCCCCCAAACTACCTGAAAAGCAAATCCTGACAACTGAGAACGGAAAGCTGGGGGGGGGGGGGGGGGGTCGAGCTATTTCTGACCAGGCTGGGAAGAAGCTGAGCGTCCGTTAGGAACCGACTCGTTAGCTGAACCCGGCTGTGCTTTGAAGCCCGGCGCAGCCCGAGACGCGCGGTGCCGATTCGGTGTGCGACGGGAACCCGACGTCCAGCCGCAAATATCTTACCTGAAAGAGAAAAGCAGAGTTGGCGCAGGTGCCCGGTGCAGGCGCCAGCCCCCAGCGCCAGCCGGGACCGTGCCGAGCTCCGGCGTGAGGCGGCAGCGGTGGCGGGCGCCCGGAGGAGCTGCCGGCTTCCTGAGAGCAACCAGAGTCCTGACACAGCGGCGGTGGGGGGGCTCTGTGGCTGCCCCGTGCCGGGGGCTGCCGGGAGCCCCCATGACTCCAGCTCGCCCGCAGCGGTGCGCCGGGGCCAGCGGCCATCCCGGAGGGACCCATGCTGCAGCAGCAGCCCGGCTGCTGGTGGCTTTTACTGGGCAGAGCCCGGGAGCGCCATCCCCAGGCAGGAGCTACTCCCGGGGGATGCATGTAGCAGCCACGGCACACGGGGCTGGGGGCTCTGCGGGAACCCCCCACCCCGCGGTGACTGTGCCGGGATGGCACCCGGGCGCAAGGGCTYGGCCCCGGCTGCGGGGGGACGCTAATTAAAAGCAGCGGGAGCCCCGAGGGAGAGCGACCTGCCGGCACCAACTGGCTCCCGGCAGCAGCACCGATTGCCACGGCACGTCCTCGCTGTGCACCCCACGCCGGGCAGAGCATCCGGAGCCAGCGCCTGGGCTTTAACGCCCGGCAAGACCCCGGTCGGGCCCGTCTGCTTCACCACGACCCTTCATCCCGGCTCGCATCGAGGCRCAGACGCTCGACTGGCACAACCAGGGGCTGGGGGACGCACGCCCCACATCTCCAGCAGCCGGGGACCCCCCCCGCGGTGCCCAGAGGCACCGCCGGTTGCAAGGCGCCGAGCGCCGCACGCCAGACCTGCCAACACGCTCACCTCCGGCTCAAAAGGCAGAGTACCGCGCCCGGTCCGCGTACGGGTCCCGCCCGAACCGCTGCATGTCGTAGAGGGAGGCCCGGGCCACCGAGGAGACCGGCGACAGCTGCCCACGCTCGTACGTGTACGCCTCTCCGACGGTGGTGGCCGCGGCGGCCGTGCGGCGCAGGGGGCTTCTATCCCGGGTGTAATAGGTGGAGGAGGCGGCCGCCGCGGCGGCGGTGGCGGCAGCGGCGACGGCGGCCGCCGCGCCCGGGGTCGGCAGCAGAGCTCTATCGTACGCGTCTAGGGTGGTGGGGATGCGACTGGCCATGGCTGTGGTGGCGGCCATGGCCGAGGACTGGACCTGGGAGTACTGGGCGTACTGGGAGTACTGGGCCATGGTCTGCTCCGCGTAGGCGTCGTACGCAGAGGCCGTGGCGTAGGAGCGGACGCGGTAGCGCTTGTAGTAGTCGGCCATCCCGCCGTACGCCTCATCGTAATACACGGTCTCCCCATAGCCCGCGGTGTAGGGAGTGCGCACGGCTCCGTACTGCTCGTTATAGGCCTCGGCAAAGTCCGCCACTTGCCCCGGGCGATCTACCGGGCACTCTTTAGACCAGTGCCCTTCCTTCCCGCAGCGGTAGCAGCCGCTCTTGTCTCCCATCCCGGGCGCCGTCCGGAGCCGGCTGGTGGACAACTGCACGCGCATCCGCTTGCCTTGAGGAGAGAGACGCGAGAGGGAGGCGATCAGTGAGGCCGCACCGGGAGGGTGCTCACAACCACAGGCACCGGTGGGCGGCAGGACGGGACCGGCCGCAGCCCCCCCCGCAGCCGCACAGCCTCCGACGGCGCTGGGCGCGGCAGCAGGGAGCGACCCGGCGCAGGAGGAGCCCACGACGGGCTCAAGCAGAGCTGCCTCCCGGCCACCCGACTTACCAGGAAGGTGCCGCCGGGTATGGGGCTCTGCCGGCAAGACCGAGCGCTGCCCGCGCTGGCCACCCCGGGCTAAGCCAGGACGGGCTCTGGCAGCTCAGCCAGCCAGCGAGCTGCCGGCTACCCCGGCGCGCAGCCGAAGACGGCTTTATGTTGGCAACCGGCGTGCGGCGGTGCTGCCGCAGCAGCCCGGGGATCAGCCAGYGGCACCAATGGCCCTGTATCAATGGCAAGCTTCCCGCCAGAAAACGCTCCTGCCAGCGCGCTCCTTGCGGCGGCAAGACGGATGCGATGCCGGACAACCGCGGCTTCGGACAGGGGCCGGCCTCAAGCACGGCACGCGGCAAGCCAAGCGCAGCCGGGGGCACTTTGCTGGTCCCGCGGACGCCCCGCGGCTGGGCAGCTCCGGATGCGGCTGCGCCGTCCCGGCTGGAGAAGAGTTTTGGGGAACACCCGGAACTGGGGCAGCAGGGTTTGAGGGCCGAGCCCAGCCCCACCACCACTCGGGATGAAGTGCCTGACGCCTCCCTGACGACCCAGCCTGCCCGCCAGCGCCGGTTCTGGACGGGGGACGCGCTCGCCGTCAGCGCCGCGCCGCTGAGGCTCGGCTGCGAGCTCGAATCTGGATGCTCGGCCCCGCCACTGCATCCGCGCAAGAGGCCGAGAGGCGGAGGCTGCCAGCGAAAGCGCCCGCGCCGCGTCTCATCTGGGAGCCAGGCGAGGGCCCGGGGCTGCACGTCGAGAGCCCGAGCGAGCAATGCCGCGTGCCGCCGGCAGCGGGGACACGGCCGGCGCGGGATCGGGCGCCTCCGCTCACCCTCTTACCAGGCAGGGCAACGCTACAAGGGCGGGAGGCAGCCTGGCTTCACGCCGCGCGGGCGGGACCCGCTGCTCCGGCCCGGCAGGACCAGGCGCGGCGGCCGTCGGCACAAGAGTTGGGACTTCGCCGTCGGGATCCTCCTGCGGGGCGGCCGTGCTGGGTTAAGTCAGAGATGGATCAGTCCCGTCCTCCCCCGGCCCAGCCCCAAACGCCCCTGCCCTTGCTCCGGCTGCCGCAGCCGCGCCGGCAACCAGGAAAGCGGCACCCGGGCTCGCCGGACAGGAAAGCGGCTGCGCCGCACTGGCCTGGCCCTCATCATGCCCTGCACGGCACAAGGGGAGCTGGAATGCAAAAAAAAAACAACCCCCATTTGCACTTAATTCCAGCGAGGGGAAGGGCGGGCGAGCCCGGCGGTGCGGCCTTGCCGCAGAGCCGAGTGCGGTGCCGGCTGTGGCCTTGCCGAGGATCACCCGCAGGCCGGTCACCCCGGTGTTGCTGCCGCACCCCAACGTGCGCGGCCGGAGCTGGAAGGGACTGAAAACATCTAACGGGATGTGGGAATATCGGGAATCCTCCCGGAGACCCACGGGGCTCGAGCGCCAGACCCATCCCCGCTCCCCACAGATCGCTGCGACCCCGGCGCGGATCACCTTGGAACTCGGTGTTGTCCAGCCCGCGGATGGCCTCCACCGCGTCCTCCGCCCGCTCCATGTGAACGAAGGCGTAATCC
>JAYKAV010000939.1:0-25065 GCA_035582835.1 Phoebastria nigripes | reverse complement strand
CCAGTGACTGGAAAAAGGCAAACATCATGCTCATTTCTAAAAAGAGCTAAAAAAGAGGACCCTGAGAACTACTGACCCATCAGCCTCACCTCTGTGCCTGGTACAATCATGGAACAGATCCTCCTGGAAGTTGTGTTGAAGCATATGGAAGACAGGGAGGAAATTAGAGACTGCCAACAAGGATTCAACAAGGGCAAATCGTGCCTGACTAACCTAGTGGCCTTCTGCAATGGAGTGACTGCATCCGTGGAGAAGGGAAGAGTTATGGATGTCATCTACTTCAGCTTATGTAAGGCCCTTGATATGGTCCTCCACAGCATTCTTGCCACTAAATTGGAGAGACATGGGTTTGACAGATGGACTGTTAGATGGATAAGAAACTGGCTGGATGACCACATCCAGAGAGTTACAGTCGATGTCCAAGTGGAAACCAGTAATAAGTGGTGTCCTTCAAGGTCCTTACTGGGACCAATACTATTTAATATCTTCATCAATGAGATAGACAGTAGGATTGAGTGCATCCTCAGCAAGTTTGTGGATGACGTCAAGCTGATGGATGCAGTTGATTCGCTTGAGGGAAGGGATGCCATCCAGAGGGACCTGGACAGGCTTGAGCAGTAAGCTTATGTAAACCTCATGAAGTTCAACAAGGCCAAGTGCAAGGTCCTGCACCTGGGTTGGGGCAACCCCCAATATCAGTACAGGCTGGGGGATGAATGGATTGAGAGCAGCCCTGCAGAGAAGGACTTGGGGATACTGGTGGATGAAGAATTGGACATGAGCCAGCAATGTGTGCTTGCAGCCCAGAAAGCCAACCGTACCCTGGGCTGCATCAAAAGAAGTGTGGCCAGCAGGTCAAGGGAGGTGATTCTGCCCCTCTACTTTGCTCTGGTAAGAGCCCACCTGGAGTACTGCATCCAGCTCTGGGGCCCCCAGTACAAGAAGGACATAGACCTGTTGGACCTCTGGACCTGGAGGTCCAGAGGAGGGCCACAAAAATGATCAGAGGGATGGAACATCTCTCCAATGAAGAAAGGCTGAGAATGTTGGGGTTGTTCAGCCTGGAGAAAAGAAGACTCCAGAGAGACCTTATTGTGGTTTATCAATACCTAAAGGGCGCTTATAAGAAAGATGGAGAGATACTTTTTACTAGGGCCTGTAGAAACAGGAAAAGGGACAATGGTTTTAAACTGAAAGAGGGTAGATTTAGATTGAACATAACTATAGTTCTCTGAAAAAAAATTGTGTATTTTTTTTAAACGTGCAATATTGCAGAATAAAGAACTACTTTAAGTAAAAACCTTGTCTATAAAATTATAGCTTAAAGGGAAGCAATATGACAGATTTTATATTAAATTGAAATGATGCTTTATATTATTTGTACTGTTTTATATATTGCTTTATATTATTTTGGATTAAGCAACATCAACCTGATTGCTAAAAAGGTCATGGTTGATCAAGGCACCTACCACTTCAAATCCTTTCAGAGGTGGAGYGGAAGTTTCTGTAAAAGTGTAAGGTAAAGGCTTTTTTGGGGCAATTTACTCTAGATGAAGATTCAAGTAATTCTAGAAGGTAAAATTACGGTTCAGGATATCTTTCTGTATACAGTCAAAATTCACCAGTGATCAGCCTCCTAACAATAATCCAATGCATAACCAATTCCTTTGCATCATGATACTGCAGCTGAAAGACTGCTCTAAATTATAATACCAACAAATGGCCATTTCCTTGGCAYGTAACAGCATAAGCAGTCCTCATGTTGAACATTAGACATCTCTTTAGATTAACACAGAAAATATATCCTAAAACAAAGATGAATCCAAACGCTGCCTTAGATTTATCCTGAAGACCAAGTACAATGTGTCTGTGTACTGCTGGAAGCTAGAATTTTGTCAAATAAGAAAGGTTCTCTTACCAGCCAGCATTTTCTTTTAGGTTTTTCCTTCTCCCTAATTGTTGTGGCCTTTAGCCATTGATCCAAGATGTGCTCTGTCTTTTGTGGTTCAGATCTGAGACCTCTGCCAGAGCCACCTCCGTGTTCAGAAGAGTTTTTTACAAGATCTGTCAGTACCAATACGCAAATCTGTACATCTTATGACAAAAAGCAAGCCTTGATATCCATCAGCCACTGAGTGGTAAAACACCACTCAACAAACTCAATTTGTGTCTGTTACGCTACGATACTCCTCACTTACCAGGTTTAATCTTTAAAGGACTTGTGTGATTGTCCGTAAAGACACTGGGTCAACCAGCCAGTCAGCACTTACATTAAAATTTTCAAAAAGTTGAAGGTGAAGGTCAACCTCCTGTTAAATTCCACTGTCATGCACAGAAATTGGTTCATCAAAATATCCGTGTCAGTATCATTCTGCTAACTGCAATACAGAGTAATTCAAAAGTACATGCTGAGATGTTCTACTGTCTCAGAAGTACATGTTCTAATTAGTACATGTCCTAATTTGTAATTGCTGTTACATTTACATAAAACTTCGGGATTCTGTTCTCTCATTTAATGTTTAAATTATCCATCATGTCTTTTTTTGGAAGTTCTGCCTAAAATAGTTAAACTATTGTTGAGGTAAAAGTACCTCCTTTTTTTTACCTTCCACTTCCATCTTCCATTTTTTCTATTTGTTTTGAGAAATGTTACCTACATCCACAAAATCAAGAACATTGAACACACGGATTAAATATTGATTCTAACATCTTTGGGGGAAAATAAAAGGGAAAATATGAAGGAAGTTAATTTCCCTACAGGCATTATAAAAACTTGAATTCAGCCAGTAGATATAACATAATTTGTGTGTGCATTTAAATACACATTTCTGCTCCAGTACTTATGATTTTATTAAAGGAAGCAGTCTCTTGAATCAGAGACTGTGAATGGTATTGAAATACCTAGCTTTCATTGATATCAACAGTCATTAAGTTTTTAAATATSTTTGGGAATCTGTGTTTCAAGTCAGTGACAGAGATATGCTTCCATTGCTTGGAAATATCCAGCCTAAATTAAAAGCAGTTTGCCAAGCCATTAGAGTCATCAGGTCTTCTACGAGTTCTGCCGAAAAGATAATTAGAAGGGTAAGTAACAATTTCATACCTATTTTTGTGCCTTTGAAAATGTCTTATATACACAAAATTATTTTAGTCATTTGAGTACAGATCCCTTTTGAGGAAGAACAGTCAGGAGAAAATAAGTGGTGGAATTTCTTCTTCATGCATCTTTGCACAGCTTAAACATAGTAGAAGTGTGGAAATAGTGTTTTACAGTAGTGTTTCTTAAGTGGGCACAAGACATATTCTAATTCTAAATCCATAGAGATTTCTGTCAGTAGAATCTGGTCATTTAAGTATCATTTAAGCTTACTTTGTTTTGTTCCCTTGACTGTGGTTAAGCTTGGTTTTTCTTTTCAGCGAAAAGATCTAATCTCAATGGTTCTGTAACTATTTGAGCTGCTAAGGGTGGGATCTGGCTCCCTCTACAGGATCCTTTTTCCGAGACCTATTTTTGATGCCAACATATAGTGGAGGCTGATCATCAATAAAGATTTCAACATGATTTGTTATTAAGCCTATGAAGTATTTCCCATTCTAAGAAACTATTTTCAGTTGCTTGTTACTTAGCCAAGTTAGTACTCCAGCCTCTATGGTGAAGTTTTTCGCAGAAATTATCTCTCTCAGGTGAATTTCAGAGAAAGTTTTAGCCAAAACTATTTAACTATTCACAATTACACAAAAGGCTGTATCATCATGTTGGCACGCAAGATGAGTAAACTGGAATTTCATGGATTTTGCCTAAATTTCAAGTAGCAGAATTTCCATCCTTCTAAAGTACAACTACATAGAAGCATCATCGTATTTGTCATTGATACTTTTTGCCAAATATGCAGCAAAACTACTTCAGTTTCAGAATCCTTGAAGGACTGTAAACTATTTTTATTAATGAATTCATGATAATCACAGCAATTGCTTGGGAAAAAAATGATGCCTTCTCACAGGATTTGTGGATAACAGAAGCTCTTGCAAATTAAAGCTCCTACAGGATATCTTTGAGATGACAAAAGGTTTAAGTGAACTCCCACCGCCTCAGAAGTGATTTAAATATCTAATTTTGTTATCAAAGAATTGGGAGAATTTAATATTGTAACAATTTTTAGTAATGTGTGAATGGTAGCATAAGCTTTGACTAATGCAACTTAAAATAGATTAGGTGCTGTCCTCAGAAGCAACCGGCTCGCTAGTCCTGGGTTGCATACAGAAGTGATACTGCCCTAACACTAGGGCATTAGGACATATTGTGTAATGGACAGTCACCAAAAGCTTATGCAAATTCAAATGAAACTTCCATGCAGGGTACAGGCACTATCAGTAAGAGGAAACTGATGGTGGAAAAGTCAACCAACTGGCTTATGTTTACAGCTCTCTAAATCAACTGAGTTCCAAATTTTCGGAAGCCTGTAGTTAATAAATGGAATTTCATGTTTAATACTTTTGAGGTCCATCTGTATCTGTGTCTTACAAAAAAAAAGATTCCCTGGTTACACATAGTATTAGTACCTCTTCCTAGTTTCCATATCTGTTTGTCCAAAACTGCCACAGTATTAAAGAAATTTGTTGATGACCCTTTGAGACAAAAATGGGGAAAAAACCCCAAACCAGGAAATGTTTATAGGTAAAGAACTTAATTAGAATGATAAAGGATGGCATTACTGGCATTGTGGGAGGAACAAAGAAGGAAGAACGATAGAGAAACAGAAGTAGGGGAACTGGACAGCATTTGGAATCCTGTAGCCAGGATACACAACAAACAATCCTGCACATTTAAATATTGCATTTAGTAAATATCCAGGTTTATYCATATGCAGAAAACAGCACCAAGCAAGCTGCCCTGCATGCTGCTTCTGCTCAGTTCATGCACTATTACAGTATTAAATCACAACTGACTCTCAGGCCAGTGTGAAGCTTGATCCCTGCAACCTTTCTGTGTCTGATCCCTCAAGTACTACTGCCATCAGCTAATGCTATGAAGAACTTCAGAATTAAAAGGGCATGGCCATTAAATTTACTACTTGGTGYTGGCCAGTAAGGCAGCTGTCATGTAGACATATCTGTAAGAACAGCTTTGATTTCAAATTGTTTAGACCYATCAATACATATAAAATAAAACTATGTTTGCAAAATTACTTGTTTGAAGGAAAGAAAGGAGCACTCCTCTCCCCCAGGCCTTTTGAACTAGTTCCACTTCACTAAGAGTGAAATTATATTAAAAGATTMCTTCCATGGTACTGAGCATCAGGGATGAAATCCACATGCTCCAACTTGTGGTCTTTAGGGATGACACACATATTCCACTTTTCATGTTTCCAATTAACAAACTCTGAAGAACACTATAYTTCCACAACATTAGCCATATAAATTTATGAACATATTTTAAAAGCCATAAATTTTAATAATTTTGCAGGGAACACACAACAATAACGCTAATGTTCATTTGATTTTGCTTTGTGACTTAGAGATTGTTTTAATAGAAGTTAGGAACAACTAACCTGTTTAGATTATTAACCTTCAACAGAAACACTTGAAAAAATAGATTGTTAAGACCTGACATATTAAACGCAGTGAATAATGCAGCTTTATCCTTTTGTAAAATATTAAATTACAGATATCATCTGACATAAGAGGCACTTTTTATACATTATCAATGATTAATGGTAATGTTAAATGAATATCCCTCTTTTTATGATTTTGGCCTTTGCAAAATTGTTCCACAGGAATAGTTTCTTCTTTAACCAAAGGCACTCAGCATTCCTATGTAAGGAGGTGAACAGATAATGCTGTTTCTTGTGCAGTGGAGTGTGCTGTCATCTATCTCTAATGGACTGTTTGCTTGCGATTTTATTTTACTAAGACTGCATATATTTACTTAGAAATACCTTTAAGTGTTATAGATACAACTAAAACTGTGAATGAGTAGGCTTTGTATTTTCTCACAAAAAGAAACAACTGTGCTTATTTAGTCTCGCAACACTGATTAGTCTAGTTTCTACACCCACATCATGGTTCCTATATCCCCATGATACAGAACAAGAGATACTTTGACTATGACTTAACAACAAGATTCAACAATAACATTTGGAACAAAATGGAAGAATAAATAAAATAAAGCAAAGCAAACCAAAATAAAAACAAGTCAAACCAAACCAAGCCAACTAAAAAATAAAATAAAATAAAATAAAATAAAATAAAATAAAATAAAAGTTATTGATTTATCATTTTGGACTGTCTCTGTAACAGAGTACATAATGTATAAATTCACATACGCACATAGTTGTTACTTGGTTAGTACTAAAAAAAGAAGAAGTTTTAGAGAAAGGTATTAGCTACTTTAAAAGTCAGGATCCCTTGGTCTTTGGTGAGAGTTATTTCACCTACCAATATAAGTGTCTGCTTTGTTGTATGGATATTCACAGTTGCTGTAAATAGATAAAAAACACTTTCACTGTTTATGTGAAAATAAGCTGTCTCAGCCTTTATGGTAGCACAGCAGCCTGAACTGTATCCCGCAAAGTTAAATGTTAAAATAAATACTGGCYTATTTTGTGAAGTTCCATTCAACCATTGTCACTTCAACATTGGAGTATGGGAAAATGCACTCAGAAACTGAGTGCAGTGTTGCTGTGTTTTAACCCTGGTCGGCAACTACGCACCACACAGCTGCTCACTCACTCCCCCCTGGTGGGATGGGGGAGAGAATCAGAAGAGTAAAAGTGAGAAAACTCATGGGTTGAGATAAAGACAGTTTAATAGAGAAAGCAAAAGCCACACACGCAAGCAAAGCAAAACAAGGAATTCATTCACTACTTCCCATGGGCAGGCAGGTGTTCAGCCATCTCCAGGAAAGCAGGGCTCCATCACAYGTGATGGTTACTTGGGAAGACAAACGCCATCACTCTGAACRTCCCCCCCTTCCTTCTTCTTCCCCCAGCTTTATATGCTGAGCATAACGTCATATGGTATGGGATATCCCTTTGGTCAGTTGGGGTCAGCTGTCCCAACTGTGAACCCTCCCAACTTCTTGTGCACCCCCAGCCTACTCACTGGTGGGGTGGTGTGAGAAGCAGAAAAGTCCTTGACTGTGTGTAAGCACTGCTCAGCAGTAACAAAAACATCCCTGTATTATCAACACTATTTTCAGCACAAATCCAAAACACAGCCCCATACTAGCTATTATGAAGAAAATTAACTCTATCCCAGCCAAAACCAGCACAAGTGTTTTCCCAGATTTTAAAGAGTCAACACACCCTCTCAAAAAACCTTGAAAAATAATTCCTTGAAGAAAAAAAAATAAATATGAGATAGCCCATGAAAAATTTATAGAAGAAGAATGGGTCAATTCTACACTCTAGTAGAACTATAAACCTATGATATATAATGACCTTGCTTTTACCTTAACTGCTGATACTGAGGAATCACTGAAAGCCAAGCATTTGGTAGAGGTCTAATACACTATTTGAGTAGTAATCTAAAAAAATAGTGCTTTTGCCCATTAAAAATAGTATTGCCATTGATAGCAACATGCCACAGGCCTTACAGTAACTTTGCCATATGCTGAATTTGCTCTCCTCAGTCCTGGCTTGTTAGGCTTGTTATCAACCTACTATGAGAACTTGTGCAAACTGAAGCTTGGTATCAGGTACATGTTCCTATGATGTGGAGTTCAAGCACAGGATAATAGCAAAGGCCTTGAAAATACAAACAAGGTYGAAAGCAGAGGCCCAAGGACAACTCACTGATGTCCATTGCTGCTTGTGGTAGAAGTACATCCTTATGAGCAAGGAAAATGACTGCATTAAACAGAACAAAGAAAAGCAGCAGATGCTCAGGGCAGAAACCCCGGGTAGGTTACTGGGACTGTGAGCATGCTGCACACTTCGAGGATCCTAGGACCCAAAGGCCCCCTCTCTCTCTTTCCCTTTACCTGCTCCAAGAACCTTGGTTCTCCCTTTCTCCACATGCAAGCTGCAAGAACACTTAAATTTGCTCAAAATTCACAGCTCTGCTGCAACCTACAACTGTTCATTGAAAACAACGTTCTTGGACAGGGTAACACCTGCATAGTTGCAGCTACAGGTCTAGGGTGCTTCTGGCTTAACTGCTTTTGTTTTAATTTAGTTGATAGCAAACAAAATTTAAATAATACACACCTCTACATTTACCCAACTTCCATGACATGGAAGTTTGTTTTCAAACAACTTTATCCACACCACTTCTTGCTTCAAGCTTATTTTCAAGTACTGTTTGGTTTCTCTGTAATCACCTACAGTATCAGGCACTGTTCAGCCTGCAGAACTAGCTTGCCAGACTAGAGACAACTGTCATTAATCTAACAACCCAACCCAGCAAACTCTAATTTCTCTGTCCAGTTTTAATTCCAGACTATCAGAAGACACAAGGAGTTTTCCCAGACCCTCAACTGCATCCACTCTGACCAGGCCAGAATTATCTCCTCCTCAACTCACTATCAATTTTATTATTATTTGCATCCAGTATATAWTACCCAATCTATGTTTTTGTCTACTGTTTCTTTAAGAAACTGGTTCACAGTAAGAAATACATAAGACGTGCAGAGTTAACGTATTCTGTCTGGGTTAACTATTAAAAAAAGCTTTTAAGAACAGGCTACCTGCTTACTGTCTCTCTTACTGGTATTGATTGCTATCACATACACAGAGATGTCGAATTTAAGCCTTCTCATTTTGTTCTCCATTTTGCTAGACAGTTTGAACCATGATGGAGGTTTTAATTGCTTTCCTGTTCAGAATATTTCCAGACTACATTTTTTTGTATTATACAAAAATCAGAAACTAGGCATTTTGATAGATTACGGTGTTATCAGTTCCCTTCAAAGAATCTCACCATAGAATTGTGACATGCTTAAAAGAGTTTAATTCAACCATCTTCACTGTGTTCTGACTCATCTATTTATGTTTACAAATTTGAAAATTCAACATATTTGTCAAATCAATCATACCTTTTCATTTGTTTAAATAGCTTTGTTTYCATGTAACCCATCATACTGAGAATGCTTACAATTCAGTTTTATCAGTAATCTATCAGTAAGTTTGGCAGATATTCAATCCATCSCACACTTCACTTCCTCCCTGAATTTACAGTGTGACATTTATTTTATTTATCTGTGGAAAAAAAAAAATCCAGCAACAACAAAAATCTTTTTTAGTCATTAMTGATGAGTATTACAGACTTATGCCCACAGGTGTTATTTATGAAACAAGGTAAAAATCTGAATGCCTGAACATTTACTTTTAAATAAAGTAATTAATTAATAAAGTGTGCATTCRGTGTGCTGTAAAATAATCTGTAAAAATCTTACAGTACCTCAGTGGGTCTGCGTAACTGCACCTAGTCAAATGAATTTGTCATTGGAGTACTTTAAGAGTAAGTGTTATAATAAGAGCATCTCTAAATTCTATTCTTTTTCCTGAATGTATCATCAACACAAGAGCATATATTGCGTGCACAGTATAAACACATAGTTTTAAGTTATTTTGTGACCATGTTATATTATCTACAAAAAATTCTTTCATGTAGACTATAAATAAAATAATCCATCTTGTCCTTTGTGGCTCCTGGAAGCACAACTKATTATCCAGTTAGAAAAGAGTCTTCTCTTCATATATTGAATTGAGAACAGTAACACAGACTTTCTTTACAAACATAATTTATGAAATAAACCTGCAACTCTCAGATTAATCAGATCAGTTTCAGGATGATTGGCCAGTAGTTACTCTGGCAATAAAAGCACAAGCAGTGGAAAATAGATCTGACTCTTCAGAGAGCCCATTTCAGGGATTTAGATCTGGGTAAATTTATATCTATATTTGTCCTGGTTTTGGCTGGGATAGAGTTATTTTTTTTCCTAGTGCTGTGTTTTGGATTTAGTATGAGAAGAATGTTGATAAGACACTGATGTTTTTAGTTGTTGCTAAGTAGTCTGCTAGTCAAGGACTTTTCAGCTTCCCATGCTCTGCCAGGTGCACAAGAAGCTGGGAGGGAGCATAGCCAGGACAGCTAGCCCAACTGGCCAATGGAGTATTCCATACCATCTGACGTCATGCTCAGTATATAGTTAGGAGGCGTGGTCCAGGAAGTAGTGATCGCTGCTTGGGTATCATTCAGCGGGTGCTGAGCAATTGCATTGTGCATCACTCATTTTGTATATTCTATCATTATTATTAACATTATTCTCCCTTCCTTTTCTGTTTTATTAAACTGTCTTTATCTCAATCCACAAATTTTTTTTTTTTTTCCTGATTCTCTCCCCCATCCCACTGAGGGGGGGTGGAGTGAGAAAGCAGCTGTGTGGTGTTTGGCTGCCTGCCAGGTTAAACCACAACAATATTGAACAAAGTTTCTCTTTTCCTGTGGCACTCAGGAGAATTCTGTCCTGTTTCTTGCCCACAGAACAGCTATTAGATGAAGCACTACAAAATTAAATAGTATCACCTTCCCTCTGGTATTTTCTTAGCATTTTCAGCACCACCAGGTGGTACATTGGTACGCAGCAGCCACAGGACGRCAACATCTAGAGAGTTCATGCAAAGAGTTCTATTTTAAATTATGTCAGCACCACATTATTTTTCAGATAGAGGCTATTTATTCAACTTCATCACTCCTACACTCTGCATACAAACTCTAAAAGCTACCGTTAGGTGTACTATCAGCCCAGAGTATCTGGATGAAAGCAAAAGCAAACTGACCCCTCACTGTGTAGAACACAGAACAAAATCAGTAAAATCATTAATATAATTGCATCAAAGAGCAAATAACACTAGTAAGCACAACTCACTACTAGAAAGAGTGAAAATTAGTTTCATTTCCATACATTGGCAGATAAGTATTCATTGCATCTTACAGGGTGAAAAATAAACTAAATCTTGCCACTTTCTGTACAAAGTCATATGCCTAATAGTCTGGGCTGTCAGCGGTTATGTAACAGCAGATAGGTGAATACACACATGGAGTGACAGACACAGAGGAAACCGCATCTATAACCAGTTGAGCAAAATATTTTGGGCTTAGTAGGTTAAGCACAGACAGATGCCCCTACTTCCTRTTGTACACTCTAGAAAAGATGTCACCTCAACATAATAGCTCCAGTCAGGTCTGTGACTAGGCCTTTGCTTAATGAAGTGCCAGTAATAAGATGCATGAATTTCTATAACCCACAGATGAATGCAGAATAAAAGCATAGTGGCATGGGTTTTTTTAAGACATTAAATAAATAACTAAAGAGGAATGGAATATGAAGGATTTTATGCTTCCTGAGGTAAAAAAAAATCAATTACCAAGTCAAATGCAGAAAATGACACTTAGATGTTAGAAAAGGGCTTATTTGCCCATAAGCTTGCCTGATTTTTCTAGCTATMTCACATGCCTATTAAAAAGAAATTACCTTTACTTACAAACCTTGCCTCATCTAGCAACGTGTTTTTTAAACATACAGAGAAGTGAAATTATGCTTATTTTCAATTAAGAAGAAAGGTAGAACACCATTATGATAAGGAGGAAATAAATAGGTTTTAGGGGAGAAATATTAGTTCCTTCGTACATCCAGACAGATACAATGGGGAAATGGGTACTCAAGCTTCACAAAGTGTACTTGCTAGTGGATACTACCTGAAGCATAAGTTATGCAGGAAGACAGAATTTCTATCAAGAAATTTCTTTCTGTGGAAGTCAACTGGTTTTACAGAAGATGGGCAAGCAGATCTGCAACACTGCAAAGTGGAACTCTTGCTCTTTTCCTCTCTGCATGGGGGCTGCTCCCTCTGTGCTGCTGGTTCAGCTACTTACTGAGCTGACTTAACTCACAAACCCAGGAGAAAAACAACTACTTTTACTGCTGTCCTTCTTGCCTTTCTCTATTTTATACATACTGATAAATATGTTGTCTTTTTTGGATAGTGTGAAACGTTTTTAATTTGTACTTTGTTTTAGTCTTATCTGACTTAAGTGTAGTTTTAACATAAGCAAAAAATCAACTAGGCCCTCCTCACCAGATGATTTAGTAAATCTTTCTGCAGAGGACCTTGGCTATCTTGATTACTGTACCTCCTTAAGGTATTCTCTAGAATATACAACAGCAGAAGTGCCTTCCAGTGAACAGCAGTGTACAAAAGCATTGAGGAACATACTTGCCTGACCAGAGAGCTTCAGGGAAACTTGTCACACTTCTCCTTTGTAATCACTGCAGGCAACAGCTTTTGTCCTAGAGCATGGTCATTTTCTACAGGAAAAGCTGAGGTGTGGTCTTACAGCACATCATCTCCTCTGCAACTCTACAAAGAGACTGGCTGCTGGGCATAGGCTGTATGAACTTCTCTTCAGAATTATTTAGTTTATGCAGTACATCTCACTCACTGAATTCTAGAAAACTTCATTTAAATATGGTCATGTCACATTTTCCTTCTGTTCCAGGAAAAAAAAAGAAAAGAAAAAAAAGGAAAAAAAAGAAAGAAAAAAAAAAATTATCAGTCAAGGTTAAGCATGACAAGCTGAGAAAGAGCCCAACATTTCCCCTGGCAAGATGCAAAATAAACCAACATGCTTGAACAGACCCTCTGCTCCCATTAGATGTTTCATTACTGTCCTACACACCTTGACCAATTCCATTTTGTTACCAACTGCCACTGTTGCTACCAAACTGATTCCCATAATACCCAAGATTTGTTTTTGCTGCATTTTTCAAGTTATGTCCTAGGGAGAGGGAAGCTGATTTCTTCTTTGCAGCTGAAGGGATAGTACATCTTCTTCAGTTCAAAACTGTGACATTAGAGAGTCCACATCATCTCACAGAGTGTTCCAGTGGGTGTTGGTCTTGCTTCTTTTCAACAGTAGACTAGATTCAAAGTTATGATTAAGGAATTAATACATGATTTATTATGACTCAGGGATGTTTTTGTAGTGAAAGAAAGTGGATAGAAAGAAATAAACTGTGAAAAAAATAGCTTCATAACTTCCATCAGTGTCTTTTTTAATAGTCTGTATGGTTTTCTTCAAACAAAAAAACAGTCTTTTACAACTCATGACATACAATTAGAGTCTTGTTTTCTTTTCATATATGTTGACTTGAAGTCTTACTTTTTTGTATTTCATTTTATTTGGTGTAAATTTTTCAAATTTCAAGTGCAAAGATACATATTTATAATTTTTTTTCAATGTACAGGTTTGCTATTTTCCTTTCTCACTGCAAAGGCAAATTATTTTTACTAAAGCAAATAATTATCTACACATAATGAGAATTTCTCTTGCCAAAGCAGTATTTAAAATGTACCTATAGTTTTACTTAATGCTGTGGTAGGAACTTGTTAAAATAAAGCAAGCTAATGATCATAGCATTAAATTCCAAAATTAGACAGGACGTATCAGTATGGCACGTGGGAAATGATACCAAGAACTAACATTTTCATAGAGTCATAGAATCATAGAAAGGTTTGTGTTGGAAGGGACCTTTAAAGATCACCAACCAGCCTGTCATGGGCAGGGACATCCTTCGCTAGATCAGGCAGCTCAAAGCCCCCTCCAACCTGACCTTGAACACTTCCAATGATGCACAACTTCTCTGGGCAACCTGTGGAGACTCACAAGAGTGGAGTAGAGGGGCAGAATCACCTCCCTTGACCTGCTGGCCACACTTCTTTTGATGCAGCCCAGGGTACGGTTGGCTTTCTGGGCTGCAAGCACACATTGCTGGCTCATGTCCAATTCTTCATCCACCAGTATCCCCAAGTCCTTCTCTGCAGGGCTGCTCTCAATCCATTCATCCCCCAGCCTGTACTGATATTGGGGGTTGCCCCAACCCAGGTGCAGGACCTTGCACTTGGCCTTGTTGAACTTCATGAGGTTTACATAAGCTTACTGCTCAAGCCTGTCCAGGTCCCTCTGGATGGCATCCCTTCCCTCAAGCGAATCAACTGCATCCATCAGCTTGACGTCATCCACAAACTTGCTGAGGATGCACTCAATCCTACTGTCTATCTCATTGATGAAGATATTAAATAGTATTGGTCCCAGTATGGATACCACTCATTACTGGTTTCCTCTTGGACATTGGGCAATTGACTAGAACTCCTTGGACACAACCATCCAGACAATTGCTTATCCAACACTCCATCCATCAAACCCATATCCCTCCAATTTAGGAGCAAGAATTCTCTCAGTTTCACCATTGTCACACTGACTGTGTGATACTCTCAGATCATTCAGCAGATGTAAACTAACTTGGATATCTCTGGCACTGCAGCTATATTAGAACAATTTATTTCCTTCCCTAAATGTTTTCCCTGAATATTCCCTAAATCTCCCTGGATATTTTGTTACTTACATTTAGCAGTGGGTTGTTGTGGGTACACTGCAAGTAATAGGTAAGTTTTGAAAGCTAGCTCAGATAAGTCAAGTTGCTGCAATGGAGGCATTGACATGAAGTTTGCCAATCAAACCAACTTTCTGAGACTGAAATCCATTAACACAACTTTCTCTTGGAAAGATGATTTTTTAAAAAGAACTTATTCTAGCATTTCTAGGTTCTCTAGATTGTTCATTCATCATGCTATGTACGAGGCATAATTCAACAAATAATGTGAATTTTAAGTTTTCCAATTATTCCGCTCCCTTTTTCATCCTATAATTTGGAGGAATTATGTCCCTGTTTCTCCAGATCAGTTCTGAGGTATGCCCCATAATTTTTGCARCTGCAGGCCCATAGCTGCCCAGGTATGCTCAATAAGAATCTTCCAAGGCCGTGCACAGTTTATACATTGTTATCATACAACTACAGTGTTCACAGTGGCCGGGGAACTCAGTTAGCTTAGATGCAGGAGGTCTCCACACAGAAAGACAGAAGGATAAAAGGCAACAGTTATTTTCAGTGAAGAGCGGAACAGATTTTCATTTCCATGCCTGAGTTTCCAGCCACTGTCAACAACATARGGGTACTATATATTTTGATTTAATTTTTCAATTAGTAGCTTTCCTTCTTTTGCAGGTTCAGTTGATTTTTACCACATAATTTCTCAAACTGTTTTGTATTGCATGATTTACAGGCATGTAATGAACCATGGATACAAAAATTAGCCTTCTGAGCCAGCAATTTCTGACTGAAATACAATCTCCACAATAATCACAGCCACCAAAATGGAAGCCACACTCTGGGAAAGGGAAGTCATTAAAGCTATAATGTCTAGAAAACAGAGGTATATAAGACAGTATTATTATAACGTTTACTCTCTCAGTAATTGAAGTGATGTGGAAGAAAGAATATGGAAACTGGAAAATAATTGGTTCTACATAGAGCTTAGTGTACTGTCAAAATGACAAAGACTTTAGCAAGGAGAAGAAAGCTTCTGTTATATCAGCAGTCAGGTGTTGCATCTAATCATGCAGGTCACTTGTTTTCAGCACAGTCAATATTACCTACATCCTGGAAAACACCACAGGACTTAGACATGACAGTCATTTAAGTTTTATAGTGTTTATTTATAAATATTAATGTGCATATGTAATCACTCACAGATATATAAACATACAAAACCTAAGGTAGGAATCATTGTGGCACTTTACTTGCATTTCTGTTTTACAGCATTCAGCCAGAAAAAAATTCTGGATAAAGAGCTCAGGCCAGRTGCACTCTTAACATTACAAGGGTAACACCACAAACCAGTCTTTATTTTGTCTACAATGTTGTAACATGAGCAACATTTGTTGTGTGCCAAAATTCACTAACACTGTGACTGTAAATATTTTCTGCATAGCAATGTTGAGCAGATTTAATTCTGTTGCTTTCATGTTTTGTACTGATCCTTTCATACTTATTTGCCACTAGGCCCACAGACATTTAAACTGCTGTCAGAGTCAAGTCAAGCAACCACAAGTCAAATACTTTCCTGTGCAATTTTGGTAGTATAAAAACAGTTGGACCTAGCTCAGAGCACCACAAAACTACACATTGATCAGTGGTGCAGGAAGAGTCAGTCACAGCTACCAAATATTTACAAAGTAAATTTACAGCTCTGCCCAATTCCCTGTGTAACCTCTTCAAAATAGATGGAAATCCAAAGTTCAAGTGCTTTTGCTGCAAGACATCCTTCCAGTACTATTTATTTTTGCTATTTTCATTTATTTTTAATCCCTTGAAGAGAAAGCTTCCTCTTAAGAAAATTATGAAGTTCAAGGCAATGCTTTCAAAATTTGGAGGTATTGAAATCTAAGCAGAGAGATGGGTTTTTTTCATTTTTCTTCAGAGAAATTAACAAGCCAATCAGATGGAAATAGCTAAATAGGGTCCTATATCTGAAAATATATAATTGAATGGATTCCTGGAAACACCAGAAAAAAAGAACTACTCTTATCTTAAACTATGACAAAACATTAATGATGACATGAATTTCATGAAACAAATCACCTACAAATATATGCCATAAGTGCTTAAGGAATTCTTTAGACTTGATTAAAACTTCTATTCATAGCAAAATTAAACTTGAAAAATCTACAATACATAAATTGTCTGCTTCACRTTAAAAAATTAATAAAATAAAATTAAAAAATAAAATCAAGAAAAGACTTGAGTCTGAGACCTAATGTAGCCTAGAATTTTCAAAAAAGCTTTTCTCTCCACATTTTCTTTATTTTGCATTGGGTCTGGCTGGGATGGACTCAACTTTCCCCATAGCAGCCCTCATAGTGCTGTGCTTTATATTTGTGGCTAGAAGAGTGTTGATAACCCACCAATGTTTGAGCTACTGCTGAGCAGTGCTCACATAACATCAGGGCTGTCTCTTCACCCCYTACTTCCCAACCCCCAAAAGTCCAGTGGGCTGGGGATGAGCAAGAGGTTGGGAGAGGAGATAGCCGAGACAGCTGACCCAAACTGACCAAGGGGACATTCCGTACCATAGGACATCTGCCTAGCCATAAGAACTAAGAGAAGGCGGGGGGGGGAACTTGTTGTTAAGGAGTTTGTTTTCTGAAGTAACTACTATGCATACTGGGGCCCTACTTCCCAGGAAATGGCTGGACTTCACCTGCTAATGGGAAGTAGAGAATAAATCTTTTTGCTTTGCTTTGCTTCCATGCACAGCCTTTGCTTTTCTTCTTTCAACTGCCTTTATCTTGACCCATGAGCTTTTCATCTCATTTCTCCCCCTGTCTTGCTAAGGAGGGCAAATGATAGAGCAGCTTGGTGGGCACCTGGCGGCCAGCCAAGGTCAACTCACCACATTTGTCGCACATTTATTTCACAAACAGTTTATTAATAAAACTAGGACAGACTGTTTCCTAAGTCACTTTTGACTAAGCTTCAAGTGAACTGTCAGAAAGAATCAATATTTAGACAATGACCCAAAATGAGTGTTTCTTCTCAATCATAAGTACATAATTGCATAATTGATTTCCTGTTATTACACTTCTACTAATTTGTGTTATTTCTGTACCCATCTAGTTATCATATGGTTTTAGATAATTTATCACAACTTTTGTTGAAGTTTTTCTGTACACTCAGGATAACTATATAAACACTGGGCTTCAAAGCAATTAATTCAGCTTTTAAATAATAAATACTTACATTGCTACTTTGCCTCAGAAAAGCAATGCTATCACACACACAAGTAAGTGAGACAGGCAATCTGTGTAAAGGAAGAATTTTTATGAGTGTAGTTTAATGAGTATTCCTCATGCATCTGTGGCTAAATGGTTTGATCATATGAACCTTTATGGTTGTATTCTGATGTATATTCATATTATCAAGATGTTTTGAACTGCAATGCTTTACTGTAATCAAATGAGCTTTTAATGGGTTAAATACTATATATATTAAGAACAGTAGCTGAATCTAAAAGGGTTCTAAATGGAAAGTATTAACATTCCTTTAAACTCTCCCAAATGCTGTTAAAGAGCAAGCCAAATGGTGTATTTATTTTGAAACAGGACAAATTTTAATGTCATGGCCTCTTCTTGCACACTTTGGTGAGCTTGTTTATAACAAGTCAGAAATACAACCTGTTAACATACAATTTGGTATCCATTGAAATTAAAAGGATGTTTAACACTTCAGAATATTGTTTCTTGAAAAATATTTTGCCAAAAAAAGGAGCTGATTTTGCATGAACACTTTCCTAAAAGTGTCACTTCTTGCTGCGAAATATTCCATCACAAGAAAGCATTTGGTTTTGAGACAGTCAGTAAGAACATGCTGACATATCACCCTACAGGAGCTGTAGCCTGGGTGATTCATGGAGCAGTGCATGTGTATAAACTTGATTTTCCCATGTGAAAATGATGCACCATGACACTCTAACAATACACAATTTTCCAAAATATGGAATATCTTTGGAGGTTTATTTAAATAAAGGTCCTTAACTAAAGCTCACATTAAATGTTAAGACACATAATTTTCATACTAGACTATTTCAAGCCTTTACCCAAGTTGTCCATATTTGTCATAAAAAAATAATTTTGGYAGCGCCACTTTGGAGCAAGTATTCAACCTCCATAAAAATACAAATGGACAGTAATTATATAATTACACCTATTTTCAAGGTTTTCTTCATAGGCTTAACAGCTAAATGCATTAAAAAATAAACCAGAATAGACTCTGGAGAACAACTGAGAGCCTTGTTTTTTCTGGTTCAACTGACACCTTTGGTGAGCTTCTTGTTCCTTAAGCRCTGATTTCATATTCTGTACTTTGAATAACATTACCCAGAGGTCTTTTTTCAAGAGGTTTTACTTTTAATGTCTATGATGGAATGCTAAAATAGGTTTTTAAAGTAGATTTCATTAGACAATGTGTATCACAAAGAAGGCTGAAAGGGAACAGTAACCATTCTCATACAGTTTAGTGGTGTTACAAATAACGAATATGCTGCTAATATTGTCTATGTACAGTTCAGAGTTTGAATATTAGTGCTTGGCATTATAGAATATTGATTGACATAGACAATTCTTACAGGGCCCAGAATGTTTCACACCTTTTAAAAAGAAAAGCAATATGAATGGTCTAGGACAAGATAGAACTTAAAGAAAACAGACAGGGTATAACAAAAACTACAAGAAATAGTGCTCTCCCTTTAAAGTCAGCCAGCAAAAAAAAAAGTCACTTCTGGATACAAGCAGGTCACGGCACACTACATTTACATAAAAAGGATCTTTAAATCTTATTTTATCCAAATAAAATCAAGCAGGACTTCAGCATCAWGTTATATAATATTAGAACATGGAGACTTCGAAAGCAAGGGGAAATGTGAAGTGCTATCATGTGCTTGGTGGCAAACTACAACAAAGATTTCATAAAAAGGTTAATGAACATATGGGAAACTTGTGGGATATCCAAAAAGTTCTCTTCATGGCACATTCTCTTATATACTACAGAGGAGTTGCCCACACTGCATAATATGTTAGAAATTATCTGAATTCACAGATGCTGAGTACCAACTAACGTAATGACTAACAAAAGGCAGCATTTTCAATTAGCTGCTATTCATAACAATTAGAGTTAGTACCTATGTGTCAGCAACAGCAAACACCACAAGCATTTTGAAAACAGTATTACTTTGGGACAACTCTTCACAAATACAGGTCTTAATGATGATCGTGTATACGTTGCTAAGCAATAGTAGTGATTAAAAATATTAAGTAAAGCTTTACCTATACCCTTCAGCTTGTAGTAACTTAAGTTCTGTGTACTACTGTCTTTAAGTCAATAAAGACTTCCGTGAACRTTTACTCCAGGATAAGCAGATCCTTTTCAGCTTAACTTATGATAACTGACAGGAAATTCTTCTTAATCTAAAGAGCCGCTTTTATACTAGAGGAGTGTCCTGATGGCATAGTGGGAGATTACATCAGTGCAATTATGCTTCTGTAGTTAGAACCATTATAAGCATATTGGCCAAATTCTTTGTCAAGTTCCAGCATATGGCAGAAATCAGCAATAGGGGCTGTGTCAAGCTAATTATAACTGAGATATCTAATTCACATTATGGATTTTTTCTAGTACATTATAACTGATGTAGGCTGTGGAACAGACTTTATTACCAGCTCAAAAGACAGATTTTGCTTGGTACAAAAAGTGAAAACTCTTTTCATTTTTCTTTTTTTTTTTTTATTTGATAGTTAAGATGACATTCAAAATATTGTGGTGCATGGCATTCTGAAATAGTCTTGGTGAAGAACCTAGATTCCATAATAAAGTACAGTGCATCAAGAGGAAAGTACACGAGAACACTATGTATTAAACTTGGCATTAATCTAGAGTAGCATCTTTATCTGGACACTCCCATGAGTATATAGGATGAGAGGTTACTGTTCAAATTAAAGAAACAGATGCTGGGCACATCTTTATGCTATTTTACAGGCAGACAAAAGCTCACCCATTTGACTTCTGAGCAGAAAGGAAGCCACATGAAAGCAAATGCTTTAGAATAAAACCAGAGCTTGCAGCAATGTAGATATCTATACTTATATGTCTAAACAGGGCTTATTGCCATGTACAAAATGAATGTAGTGTTAAATGCATATGAATCTTACACACCTCAAATTAAGCAGAGCAAGCTGTGTCTGCTGGCAAAATAATGTGAAGAGATCTACATTCCTGAAAGGGTGAGATTTGACGGAGAAGAGTCGATTGATTCTCGGCTCGCATGTGTGACTTTTTGGAAGAAGAATCAGAGCAAACAAATGGATTCTACAGGGGACTATGCTAATATATTCATGTGGGGACATATATCTGCCACCTTTTGTGTAAATTCACTGTGAGTGACATTGCTGGATACTCATTCTATAGGCAGCAATATTTTTTAAAGCTTATGTTGGGTCAAAGATCTTTCTGACATGACCGCTTATGCTTTTGCCACCCCAGCGTTGAACCTTTCTTCCTCTCCTCACCATGCCCACAGTCTGAAGTCTCACTTCACAAATTAGTGAAGCCGAAGGCAGTACAGAAGTCGTTGGCAGCTGCTGAGTTATTAAGAGTGTTTCGCAGAGGAAGGCCATTATTTCCTGGAGTTCTGCAGCCTGCATTGACCCAGAGTTAATTTGAGGATGTTGGTTCCAAMCCGCAAAATGCTAACTAGTCCTAAGACTTTGTGGCAGTTTATCAATTAACGTTCTTATTAAAATGTGAGAAGGATTCTGAAAAGATACATTAAAAAAAAAACATAAATAATAAAATCTGCCACTTGCACTTGAAATACTTTTCACTTGCCCCACCAGTKATCAAATTTAATGGTCTTCAGAGCATATTCCAATATTTATAAACTTAGGCAGATTTTCAGGTACCATTTAACTTTAATATGGCTATGAGATTTTCTAAGTGTTAAACAAGTTACACATATAACTTCCTATAAGGTTTGGGGGTTGTAGTATAACTTGAAAGGGAAATATTTGTCCATTTGTCCAAAGGTAAAATTTCATTTTAACACGTGATMACCTGCACTTGGTATTTAGTTGAAAATTCCTTTCGGTATTGATAGAGCAGTGGGAGCCCACCATTTAATTCTCAGAGAAGCTAACTCATCAGCCAGCTTGAAATGGCCTGCTATGTTAACAAAGAGAGGACTGACCACTGAGAAGCATTTGCAACAGTGAAGAGAGAAACATTTTCAGCTAATTCTCTTGGGCTTTGAGTGAAGTTGTCTGCATGAAAATTATATCTGCCCCAGGATTTGGTGTGTCTCATGATTCCACCCTCCTCTGTCTCTCCAGCATGGACAGGCATGCTTCAGGAATTTCAGTCTATAGGTCACTCTAAATCATAGAATCAAAGAATCATAGAATAGTTTGGGTTGAAAGGGATCTTTAAAGGTCATCTAGTCCTACCCCATGCAGTGAGCAGGGACATCTTCAGCTAGATCAGGTTGCTCAGAGACCCGTCCAACCTGACCTTGAACGTTTCCAGGGATGGGGCATCTACCACCTCTCTGGGCAACCTGTGCCAGTGTTTCACCACTCTCATTGTAAAAAATTTCTTCCTTATATCTAGTCTAAATCTACCCTCTTTTAGTTTAAAACCATTACCCCTTGTCCTGTCGCATCAGGCCCTGCTAAAAAGTTTGTCCCCACCTTTCTTACAAGCCCCCTTTAAGTACTGAAAGCCTGCAATAAGGTCTCCCCAAAGCCTTCTCTTCTCCAGGCTGAACAACCCCAACTCACTCAGCCTTTCTTCATAGGAGAGGYGTTCCATCCCCCTGATCATTTTCATGGCTCTCCTCTGGACCCGCTCCAACAGGTCCATGTCTTTCATGTGCTAAGGGTTCCAGAGCTGGATGCAGTACTCCAGGTGGGGTCTTACCAGAGCAGAGTAGAGGGGCAGAATCACCTCCCTTGACCTGCTGGCCACGCTTCTTTTGATGCAGCCCAGGGGCCGGTTGGCCTTCTGGTCTGCGAGCGCACATTGCCGGCTCATGTCCAGCTTTTCATCCACCAGTACCCCCAAGTCCTTTTTGGCAGGGCTGCTCTCAATCCCTTCATYCCCCAGCCTGTATAGATACCAGGGGGTTGCCTCAAACCAGGTGCAGGACCCTGCATGTAGCCTTGGTGAACCTCATGAGGTTCACATGGGCCCACTTCTCGAGCTTGTCCAGGTTCCTCTGGATGGCATCCCGTCCTTCAGGCATGTCAGCCGCACCACTCAGCTTGGTGTCATCTGCAAACTTGCTGAGAGTGCACTCGATCCCACTATGTCATTGATGAAGATCTTAAACAGTACTGGTCCCAGTACGGACCCCTGAGGGACACCACTTGTCACCAATCTCCATCTGGACATTGAGCCGTTGACTACTACCCGCTGGATGCGACCATCCAACCAATTCCTCATCCACTGGACAGTCCGTCCGTCACATCCATACCTCTCCAGTTTAAAGAGAAGGATGTTGTGGGGGACCCTGTCAAAGGCCTTACAGAGGTCCAGATAGACGACATCTGTAGCTCTTCCCATGTCCGCTGATGTAGTCACTCCATCATAGAAGCCCACTAGGTTGGTCAGGCAGGACTTGCCCTTGGTGAAGGGCAAGAAAGAGGAAATCAAATCAATACACACAATCTGTGAATGAGGGAAGGAGGAAAGAGCTTGGAAACTGGCATATTCTTTAATGTTTAACATACCCTTTTTCTACAGATATTTTCAAGGTTTTCAAAGCTAAATATATGCTCACATTTATGAAGTGGAATCAACACAGCTGCACTTGCAGCTGTGGTCACAGCTATAACGTGTTCTTTCCTTAAGGGCAAAGATAAAAAGATGCCAGTGATGCTGTGTTTTCTATTGCAGTTTCTTAAGCAGCCTACACAAGAAAACTTTTCTGACCAGAAAACCCCCAAACAAACAAAAAACCCACAGCTTATTTGAGTCCTGCCTCACTTTTTATGCTTGGTAGAGTTGGAAATATCTGTAAAGAACAGAAAAAGTACAAAGTGGCATGGTAACCCATCTGAATCAAATTGCAAAAAGCATAGGAGAGTACAAACACACAGATCTTCATTACACAAGAATTATCATTCCTTGAACAAGACAGTTATGACTCAAGACTAGTTATTTCTGTGGACTTTGAAAGGTCTATCACATGCCTTGCAATGTGTTTATAAAGTAATTTCCTGTTCTAACAAACTTACTTCATAATCTCCTTCCTGACAGAAAAAACATTGTTTTATAGAGAAATAAATTATTCTGAAATAGAGATGTCATTTCTGCTGGTTTTCCACTGTTTAGTAAATCTGTAATACTACYAAATAGGTAAATTTATCAAGTCTGGTTTCTTCAGAAAGAAAGAAGAGTCCTTTGATGACTGATACACAATTGAACACTGCTTCTCAAATATACATAATAAAAGCAGATAGAAGTAATAAATTCACAGGACCCTTGAATGTTCATTACTCCATTAATATTAGTTSAGCTGATTATGTGCATAAATGCAGTTAGATATCAATATTAGACACCTACTCTTACAAAAAAATAGACTTCATACACCACCCAAATGTATATACTAATTATATACTTTCATAGTTTAAAAATTTATGCTGTTTCTCTTTGGTTCTTATTATTAAGTGTTTTAGGAAAAAGTGTAATAGGTATGAAAATCCTCCTGACATTGTATTCAAACAGTGCTACATATACTCACTCAATTTTAACTGACATTTCTTGTTGKGTATTTAACTTCACAGCTTTCCAGTGAACTGAAAAAAACTTCAATATTTGCTTTTTTTCATGCAGGTTTCTCTCTCTCTGTGGACCTATGTAACAAGACTTCTACAGGTAATCAAAATATGTTACTGAACATCATTCTACCTGACCAACACTTTAAGGGTGCAGTCATCTTCTTTTGTCAAAGTTTAAGTTTCTTTCATTACCGGCTTAGTCACAAGCTTTCCTTGGATTACTGGGGTCTCTAAAATACACTACATATTGTTAGATGATGGGGAATGATTTCGCCACATGAACTGTTTCTCCAATAGGAATAAAATTTTAGATCAGTTAATCAGTTTCATTGCCTAGCAATAGAAAGGAAATACCTATTTAACGAAATCCTTCCTCTATGTTTCAGTATATTTACAAGGAAAACTAATATTTTCCATGTATGTACTGTATCTGTTAATGAATAAATGATTGTTACAAAAGACTTTAGGGCTGCATCGTGTTTGAAAGGCATTTGATTGTTACAGAGATGAACAGGCTAAAGCACAGGAACACAACCTACAAAATCTGTAGAGCAAAAAATAAATGGCAAACCCTAAAATTTACCATGCAAATTTATTCCCAATATCTCCATCTTCATTCAGCCTTTGTCATAAAATTCTTAACTGCTTTACTGTTAAATCTGAGTGAATTTATCTGCATACATAATACTGTATATACTGAAGGCTTACTGATCTCTTGCCAATTTGAGGTGCTTAAACAAGTTAGACTACTGCAGAATTTAATGCAAAGGTACAGTGCTACTTGCAAATAGAAAGAAACACATTAGTCTATTAAGAAAAAAAAAAAAAAAAAAAAAA
>JAYKAV010000937.1:2862-25142 GCA_035582835.1 Phoebastria nigripes | reverse complement strand
GAGATATTGGCAGCATATGAAGGGATTCGAGCTGCTTCAGAAGTGGTTGGTACTGAAGCACAGCTCCTCCTGGCACCCCGACTGCTGGTGCTGGGCTGGATGTTCAAAGGGAGTGTGCCCTCTACACATCATGCAACTGATGCTACATGGAGTAAGTGGGTCGCGCTGATCACACAATGTGCTCAAATAAGAAACCCCAATCGCCCAGGAATCTTGGAAGTGATCACGAACTGGCCAGAAGGCAAARAWTTYRGAATGTCCCCAGAGGAGGAGGTGACGCGTGCTGAAGCGGCCCCACTGTGTAATAAACTACCAGAAAATGAGAAGCAATATGCCCTGTTCACTGCTGGGTCCTGTTGTCTTGTGGGAAAGCAGCGGAGGTGGAAGGCTGCTGTATGGAGTCCTATGTGACAAGTCGCAGAAACTGCCGAAGGAGAAGGTGAATTGAGTCAGTTTGCAGAGGTGAAATCCATCCAGCTGGCTTTGGATATTGCTGAACGAGAAAAATGGCCAGTACTTTATCTCTACACTGACACATGTATGGTGGCAAATGCCCTGTGGGGGTGGTTGCAGCAATGGAAGCAGAACAACTGGCAGCGCAGAGGTAAACCCATCTGGGCTGCCGCATTGTGGCGAGATATCGTTGCCTGGGTAGAGAAACTGGTTGTAAAAGTGCGTCACATAGATGCTCACGTACCCAAGATCCAGGCCACTGAAGAACATCAAAACAWYCAGCAGGTGGATCAGGCTGCTAAGATCAAAGTGGCTCAGGTGGATCTGGACTGGCAACATAAGGGTGAATTATTTATAGCTCGATGGGCCCATGACACCTCAGGCCATCAAGGGAGAGATGCAACATATAGATGGGCTCGWGATCGAGGGGTGGACTTGACCATGGACRCTATTGCACAGGTTATCCATGAATGCGAAACATGCGCTGCCATCAAGCMAGCCAAGCGAGTAAAGCCTCTTTGGTATGGAGGACAATGGTTGAAATAGAAATATGGGGAGGCCTGGCAGATTGATTCTATCACACTCCCACAAACCCGCCAAGGCAAGCGCTATGGACTCACCATGGTGGAAGCAACCACTGGATGGCTGGAAACGTATCCCGTGCCCCATGCCACCGCCCGGAACACTATCCTGGGCCTTGAAAAGCAAGTGCTATGGTGACATGGCACCCCAGAAAGAATTGAGTCGGACAATGGGACCCATTTCCGCAACACCCTTATAGACACCTGGGCCAAAGATCATGGCATTGAGTGGGTATATCACATCCCCTATCATGCACCAGCCTCTGGGAAAATCGAACGATACAATGGACTGCTAAAGACTACACTGAGAGCAATGGGTGGTGGGRSATTCAAGCATTGGGATGCACATTTAGCAAAAGCCACCTGGCTAGTCAACACCAGGGGATCTTTCAATCAAGCTGGCCCTGCCCAATCAAGACTTTTACGTACTGTAGACGGGGATAAAGTCCCTGTAGTGCACATTAAAAATACGCTGGGGAAGACAGTCTGGACTACTCCTGCCTCAGGCAAGGGAAAACCCATTCGTGGGATTGCTTTTGCTCAASGACCTGGGTGCACTTGGTGGGTAATGCRAMAGGATGGGCAAGTCCGATGTGTACCTCAAGGGGATTTGATTTTGGGTGAAAATAGCCAATGAACTGCACTGTATGATRTTAATTGCTATATAATACTCTATGTCACCACTTCTACGGTTGCTATGTGTCATATCAACAGTATTGCAGTAAAAATCACCGAGATGAATGAAGAATGAACTTTGATGAAACCAAGCAAAGTGCAAGGATGATAGAACCAGACGAGCGCAGCGATAATGGAACCGGAACTGGCTTCAGGATGAAAAGTCCAACACCACACACCACCTCTCCTGCCCTGAAAGACTGTTATGACAGATGGAGCCCAAAGTCATGGACTAAATGAACTCATTGGACATTTTAGAGGGATGGCCCGTAGGCTAAGGGAATGGTATCTGTGTGTATATATCAAAAGACAAGAAAAGTGGTGGTGATTAATTAGAAGGTATTGGAAAATGTGAGACAGAGGCATGACGTAGATGGTATAGAATAAGGGGTGGATACTGTCCTGGTTTCGGCTGGGATAGAGTTAATTTTCTTCCTAGTGCTGTGTTTTGGATTTAGTATGAAAAGAATGTTGATAACACACTGATGTTTTTAGTTGTTGCTAAGTAGTCTACTAGTCAAGGACTTTTCAGCTTCCCATGCTCTGCCAGGTGCACAAGAAGCTGGGAGGGAGCATAGCCAGGACAGCTAACCCAATTGGCCAATGGGGTATTCCATACCATATGACACCTATAAATAGGAAGCATGGTCCAAGAAGTAGCGATCGCTGTTTGCGTATCGGTTGGCAGGTGGTGAGCAATTGCATTGTGCCTCACTCATTTTATATATTCTACCATTATTATTATTATTATTATTATTATTATTATTATTATTATTTTCCCTTCCTTTTCTATTCTATTAAACTGTCTTTATCTCAATCCACGAATTTTACTTTTTTTTTCCCGATTCTCTCTCCCATCCCACTGGGGTTGGGGGTAGTGAGTGAGCGGCTGTGTGGTGTTTGGCTGCCTGCCGGGTTAAACCACAACACAGGTACATCAGACCCTCAGATCTGGCTAACTGGCAAATTTCTTTGGCATTGGATCCTATGCAAGAATTATTAATTCTACTACTGTAATGCAGATCCTTCATCCCTCTTTAAGTTACATACATCATACGCTTACATATCTGCCAGGATGTCTGAACTTACTTTTCACSAACAGGAGAAAAAGAAAAGACTGAAAATTATTCTCTTAATTAGTATGGCAGGCAAACACACACAGTAAGTAAATTTCAGTGTACCATTTCCTTGTGTTTGATTTTGTACCATCGAAGATTAATTAACTTATAGCTGAGGTAAAAAGCATCTATTAGGTGACACAAAGCAATAGAAAATGTACAAATCTGTAATGATAGCAATGTGAGCCATCCACTTGACACACCTTGTCATTGTCTCTGTCTTTTAAAAGTAATCTTTCTTCATGGGGGGTGGGAAGGCTGATAAAGTGCTGTTCTAAAAATTGTGTCTTTTCTAAGTCTGAACACAGGGACTTAAAGAAAAAATTCYCCACGAAATATTTGCATGTTGTCCCTCCAGTGTGTGTATAGTTATGTGTATATGTATTTATACATCTACAGACACACACGCACATATACAAATCTGAGGGATCCAGTCCGTTCCTTTGGAGGTGATGTGGGTGTTCTAGGGGCTGAGGAGAGGAAAGTATCTTGTGCTACTACTACACACACGTTTCAAATACTAGATTATCAGGGTGACTGTGCTGTCCATTTGTCTTCTTGCCAACAGTCTGTTCTTCATAACACTCTAAACTGTTAAGCATATTGGCCAGTTTCACAGGAATTGGAAAGAAGTCTCATATTTCTTGAAAATGAGCCACTAGATGGAGGATGAAGATGCAAATTACTGCTGCCAGTGAGGAAAAGGCAGGAGGAACTCAGACATTCAGTACTTTGCTAGGAAGCAACTAGCCACAGTTTCTTTCTTGCCTGCAGTGTTTCATAAGGAGAACTAGGTTATGTGCTCTTTCTACTCGAATGCAGTAGGTAAGGCTTCAGGGAAAAGGAACGCATCTGGAAAAAGACTTCATTAGTTCCACTGTCCCAAACACCTGGTCACATTTGACTTTCCTACTTTGAAAAACTTTCTGTAGGTGAACTCATGTAACCAGTGAAGAATAGATTGTGCTCAAATCATATTTCACTTTGTTTTAAATTATGGTGCTGTATTCCTCAGAGCAAACTCTAAAAACCTTTGTTTTCATTGATCTTGTAGGTCATAGCATAGCATGGTTGCAGTATACATAGGGTCAAGGACAGTATACTATACGGCACATAAAAAAAATTTCCTTTTATCATTGGATATAAAATGTAAGACAGTATTTTTAAGTTTAATTCAAAGACTATCTCTATGAACAAATAAGCTATTTTGTAACAAAGGACTGCTGTATGAACCAGCTTAGCCCTTGACAATTTAAAAAGACCTATGTACAGAACGTGGTAGCCAACAACAATAGAAGCAATAGAAACCTCAACAAGTTAAAAAGCTGACTCCTCCTGCTATGAACTGAAGATAAGAATATCAGCATTACAAAATGTGCTAGATGAGGCACTGATGGAGGTGTCTGAAACCTTTTGAAAAATTCCCACTATTTTCAGGTCTGCCACTGATTTGCTTTCTTTTGTTCTCAAATGGTTATCTATCAGTTCCTAACACAGCTAGGCTACCAAAGTAGTCAGCTATACAGCAAGAGTCTGTCATTCATAGGACATAAACTCCTAAGAGAAACAAAACCCAGGCTGCAAGTATTTGCAGGTCTTTCTCCTACAATCTTAGTTCCAGACTCCCTTAAATTCTTTTTTCCTAGTGTTAGTTCCCTTCCCTCCTGATTATCAAATCAATAAACTGGCTCGAGCATTTCATAAAGTGGTTTTAAGGAATACCTATACCTTTTACTGCTCTGAGAACCTAACTAAATAAGCTGCCTGCTCTATAATGCAGAGCATTCTTTTTTCSTTTCAAACACTTCTTCCTGTATGCTCAAAAGACATCACCTTTAGACAGCTTTATTTTAAAAAAAAACACAAAATCCCAAAAGACCCCAGGGTTCTTTCTTAACAGTTTATCTTTCCTTAAATCCTTTCTTCTGTGATACACATTTTATCATAATTTATTTTTTATTTTTTGTTTTGTTTTGTTCCTGACATGGTTTAGTGCTTTTATTATTTACAGATCAGGGTATTTACTAAATCTGCTTCAGATACAACTGAACTCTATTTCGTTTGGTAGAGGAAATAATTCTGTGATATTTGGCTGGATCCAACAGAGAAATTAAAAGCATGTAAAGTTCAGTGGAATTAGCACTGACCTAAGGAGATAAATATCTTTTTAAGTACCATGTGTACCTCATTATTGTATTGCATATTGAGCAATGCCAGTATCGTATAAGACAACCATTAAGGGAAGAACTAAGAAATTATTTTTTCCTATTTATAAAATAAAAAATATTGAGGTAAATATAAAAACTTTTCCTTATTCTAAGGAAAAGTGCAATGTCCCATTTATTCATTCATTCAAAAAGACATTTTTAGCACTTCAAGACTGTTTTATGGATTTCCGGAAGGAGTAACATGTTGAGGAAAGGATATTCTACAAGAAATGACTTGACACATGCCTACTTCTTGGACTAAAGTAAAACAAACTGTTCTTGTTGTGTCCAATTGTTTATAAAGGCATGAAAGAGGAGACTTAAAGAAACTGAAATTTCTGATCTGGAAATCCCAGATCTTATTAGTACGTTCAGATTTTTCTAGAGGTGAAGAACAAATCATGAGGTTCCCAGGCAAGCAATGTACTTGCTCTACTACTTTGTGCATTCTTATTGGTGAAGGACTRGAACTGGGTGAAAAACAGAAAGCACATTGTCCCAAAAGTATTTCTTCTGAGTATTAAATTGACTGAATTCAGGCATACTCACAAACTATTCACTTGTAAACTTTCATGCAAGAAAAAYATTCTAGTTTAAGCATTAATGAAATTGCAATTACTATTAAGATGCCTATTTGAAATCATTCTCTGAAAGTGACAAAGCAGGAATTGCCCTGAAAAAAACTTAATTTCTAGTTAAATCAAAAATTATTAGGTATTAAGGTCAAAGTTGTTAAAAAACAGTTCTCAATGGTTATCACTGCTGGTTGCCTAGGGTCTGGCAGCTTTAATGAGTGGATATTTCAGAGAGAAACTCCCAGGAATATTTATCTACATGCCTCAAATTTGACATCAGGTTTCATTTTTTCGCCAGTCTTATTCAGTCACTTGAAAAGTGAACATGTGATAACCAGCATCTTGCTATTTGTCTGTCTGTTCCTCATGATGCCAACCAGTCTGCAGGCTGGGACAGAAGAAACCCTCCCATGGCAGTCCTGTGATATGTATGTGCTATAGTACTTTATGATACGTATTTATTTTCTGTATCAGTTCTCATCTTCAGTTCAATTAATGGAAGAGTTCTAATAGCTTTGTTTTATGCACCTTTTAAAGCTGTTTCAAGAGTAGGAACCTGTCTCCAAAAAAAAAAACCAAAACTCAAATGAAATTCCAAGATGATTTAAATATAATTCTGATCTGTAGCTGCATGAAATTAAAGAAGGCTGAAAAATTATCTAAGTAGTTCAAAGTTGATGAGACAAGGACTTGAGTTGTAACATATAATTTGGTGTTTTTAAATCACCAAAGCTCGGGAATATTTAGGTTGAGGAGTATGGTTAAGGCCTGCCTACATTTAGACTTAATTTAAAGTTACCTTACGAACAGAGTTGAACAGCTGCTGATGGATTCTCTCACTGAGAAATGTCACAGAGCAACTGACCATATTGTTTTGCTTCTAAAGTTTCCTTTATCTTTCCTGTCTTACAACAAGCATATCCAATTGAGCTATTGTTTGAAAATGATTTGTCACTGAAAAAGTATTTCTTTGTGCAGATGTGAAATTACAACAATCAATCACACTATTTTTTTCTATTCATGATCATTTGAAATACTGATACCAACAAGCTGTATTTTATCTGCGGCTCCGCTGTGATCAAGGTCCAGGTTGTTAGATTTTAGGAAATGATCTAGGGTCTGCAGCTAATTTCCTTTGTTGACAAAACTGAGTTGGGGACTCTCTAAAACCTAGCAGGACTCTAACAATGTTAATGTTTTGTTCCAGGAAATAACATACAAGAGAAGATAGGAATTATCATACTGGCATGAGTCAATCACCCACTACAGCACTAGCCTACAACCAAGAATGTCTGTTCTCATATGTTTTACATGAAAGTAGAAAAACATTATGCTTAACCAAATGGCATGAGGAAGGAAATATGTTCTTAAGGGTAAACAGACCTACTGGAAACCTTCTGTGATTGTTCCACATATCTGACAAATAATTTTGAAATGGGATTGATATTTCTGAATGTTACAAATTTTTAGTCAAAACAGTAGGACTCCAACTGAGGATAAAGTATGTGTTAATGAATTGCATAAGTTGTAGACCAACATTTGTCAACTTAGTACCCCATTAACAGAGATATTTCATAATCACTTTCACTAGTGATCACAGTCTAGAAAAAAAAAAATGGACTTAGTAGAAATACACATTTCTTCCCTACCCAGAAAACATCACATTTTTTTTGTTGTGACTTTTGAATAAGATAAAACTGAGTGGCTTGTTTTAGATGGACTTTCTATGATTTTTATTAACATTTCTATTTTAAAACTCTGTAAATGTCCTATTGTGTAATTTTTCTATAGTTTTTGAACTTTAGAAATTAGAGAAGGAAAGTTACAAGGTGTAAATTTGTCACTCCCCTCATTCTGTGTCTTTTCCAAAGTTGGAGAAATTTCCACCCAATTGTTACAAAATCTGTCAGATAAAAACAAAACCAAAACAAAACCAGGAACCAACCAACCGAACAAAAACAAATAAACAAAATACTTGGGGGGAAAAAACCCCAGTCACTATATGTAAGTTAAACCTGGAGATTATGGGTCAACATTTTAAAAAACTTTGAAGTTGTAGGTATATGTCTCAATTACTTTAATAAGAGATAGGGTCCTTAGTTGTTACACAATTTTATAAGGTCTATTAGGTACCTTCCTTTAGTCATCTAATCCTCTGAAAAATCTGGCCTTCCTACATTCCTTACTAGCACACTTTCTGTTGCAGGCAAAAAGTCTTAACTATTTTTATAGAGTTAATTATTAGGTTAGTGAGAAAAAGTGGCTATATTCTTTAGAAAATCTGAGTAGTTGTATATCCRAACCTTGATATGTACACAGAGAAAATTAATCCTATTTTTAATTCACTTGGGATACATAGAAATGCAGAACAGGAAGTGATCATGAGAGGCTGTGGTCTACGTAGTCTGTTCTGGTGCAGGTCCAAATTTACTATCAACCTTCATGTAACATGTTTTTCTCACTTGTTTTAAAATTTCAGGTGATGGAGATATTATAGGCTTTCTAGGCGTTCCATCAAAGTGTATAATTACCTTTACCATTAGACTTTTTTTCCTACTGCCTAGACTAAACCTGCATTGTTCCATTTCAAATCCATGATTCTCATCCTATTCAAAGTGAGCATGGAGAATAGATGATACCCTTTTGCTTTACAGCTATCTATTATGTATTTGAAGATTTAACTTTTCCCTTCCATTTTCTCCTCTAAGTAGTCTACATTAGTTCTTATATTCCCTATGTTTTCTAAATGTCTGACCAATCCCATTGTTTTCCTCCGGACTCCTTACAATTCATCTTCATATTTCAAATATTTACTGGCTGACCTTTTACCACAGCCACATGAGTGGAGGAAATGCATACAAACATGATTTTCACCGTGGAAATGTGTTTTTACTGCAAGAAAAAACATAACTGTAAATTTTCCAGTAGTATAAATTAAGCAGATTGGGTTATACCTCCCTAGCTCTTGTTTTCCCTTTTTTTTCTCACTTTCCAGTTCTGGATTTTTCCACATTCACAATGAGTTCCTCTTTTCCTCCTTAGTAAAAGACAAGAGAAGGTGAGTTGAAGCTGCTGGATGGGAGGCAGCTTCACAGAATAAGGATGTAAAAGTACAGCATTAAGTGGCAGAAGGAAGGATGGGAAGAAGGAATTTCAGGGATATGAATTGGTTCTCCCCTGCTGCCAGGACCATTATGGAGCCCAAGCTGGCTCCCTCCCTGTGGAGCACTAGTTCCATGTTCATCCCTTATTATTGTTACGGTTGTAAACCTCACTGCTGTCTAACTTACCTGTCCATCAGGTTCCCGCCTGTATGATTTTGATGAAGTCCTCCATTCTCAGCTCAGCTCTTCACCTGTCTCCTGGGTTCTCCTGGGAGATACCACTGTTAACTCCCTTAAGGGAGTCGGTCCTCTGCCTAACCTACTTTGACATGGAAATCTATAGTGGACACCAGCATATCCAACTCTTTCATGAGTGAAACCAGCTGAAAATACTTCTTCATTTCCTCCTCTTACTCCTACATCAAGTAAATCCCAATTTAATTTTGTAGTATTTATTTACTTCTTTAGTTGTTTTTACTCCTGCAGAGGGCAGCATAGAGGAAGAAAGAGGAGAGGGGTCTAGAGTGTAATCATATTTTTGCTGTAGTAACTATATTCTGTGTGCCAGTTTGGGTAACTTAGCTAGAAAAGCTTTGAAATATCCAAAACTGTTTCATTTGCTAACTAGACAAACTGAATAGCTGCTTATAAAGCTGTATTGGCTGACTTATTTAATTTTAAAGCAAGCCATCTAACAGGACTCACATATTCCCCTTCTGGTAGCTGAGATAATCTGACTACTGAGTGAGGGTGAGAAGCTTATGCATATGAATTAAGAAATATTTGTTTATTTAAAGAGTGATGGACAGAGGGTCAAGAGATAGATCTTATGTGTTTAGATCATCTGTTGTTTTCCAACATCAGCCGAAGAGGTCTCTCAGAGATCATCCCAAGGTCTGCAATACTAAAGCTGTAAGGACCCCAGATTTCATAGCAAAAAGATTGCAACAACATGAAATAGTAACACTTCTTTGGGTCTGGAGAATCCCAGAAACACTCAATAATTCTTACGGCTACCTTTCATACAACTTCTCTGACAGAAGTTAGGAAGGGATGTGCTTGTGCACATGCAGAAAATATAGACACACAAACCTCATACAGAAAACTTACAGTTTAATATAACCAAGAGGAAAAGAGAGCGGGAGCTTTTACAACGACCAGCAGCTTTGTTGCCTCGATATTTTTTTCTTTCAAGCTGCTCAGAAAGATTCTCAGAGCTGGCGCAAGACCTCTTGGCATTACAGACAAAATTAAATTTTGCAGCTCCATGGGTGAGAAGCTGAGAAGGGCTGGAGCAGGAACACAGAGCCACAGGGGAGCTGCGGTGAGCTCAGCTGCTTGCTTTTGCTCCTGCTGCCTGGCAGATGGGAGGTTGTGAGCAACAACTGCTCCCACACCAGCAGCCGCCACTGCTGCCCGCCCGCTTTCCAGAACTCTGGCATAGATAAATCATGTATTGGGGTCATGGACATCGTTCATATATCCACTTTGCCTATGCCAACAGCCACTTTTTTCTGTGCATTTTTGTTACATATTTGTTTTCTGCATAGAATTGTAACTCTAATGTGAATGCTCTTAAAAAGAACCATTGTTGTGGTTTAACCTGGCAGGCAGCCAAACACCACGCAGCCGCTCGCTCACTACCCCCCCGCAGTGGGATGGGGGAGAGAATAAGAAAAAAAAAAAAAAGTAAAATTCATGAGTTGAGATAAAGACAGTTTAATAGGACAGAAAAGGAAGGGGAAATAATCATAGAATCATCGAATCATAGAATCATTAAGGTTGGAAAAAACCTCTAAGATCATCGAGTCCAACACCTCCATGCCCACTAAACCATCTCCCTAAGTGCCTCATCTACACGTCTTTTACATACTTCCAGGGATGGTGACTCAAAAAGTTCCCTGGGCAGCCTGTTCCAATGCTTGACCACTCTTTCAGTAAAGAAATTTTTCCTAATATCCAATCTAAACCTCCCCTGGTGCAACTTGAGGACATTTCCTCTCATCCTATCACTAGTTGCTTGGGAGAAGAGACCAACACCCACCTCACTACAACCTCCTTTCAGGTAGTTGTAGAGCACGATAAGGTCTCCCCTGAGCCTCCTCTTCTCCAGGCTAAACAGTCCCATTTCCCTCAGCCGCTCCTCATAAGACTTCTTCTCCAGACCCTTCACCAGCTTCGTTGCCTTTCTCTGGACACGCTCCAGCACCTCAATGTYCTTCTTGTAGTGAGGGGCCCAAAACTGAACACAGTATTCGAGGTGTGGCCTCACCAGTGCCGAGTATAGGGGCACGATCACTTTATGTATATTATAATAATAATAATAATAAAAAAGGTAGAATATACAAAATGAGTGATGTACAATGAAATTGCTCACCACCCACCAAACGATGCCCAGCCTGTCCCCAAGCAGCAGTTGCTGCTTCCAGGACCACACCTCCTATTTATATATTGAGCATGACATCATATGATATGGAATACCCCGTTGGCCAGTTGGGCTAGCTGTCCCGGCTATGCTCCCTCCCAGCTTCTTGTGCACCTGGCAGAGCATGGGAAGCTGAACAGTCCTTGACTAGTAGACTACTTAGCAACAACTAAAAACATCAGTGTGTTATCAACATTCTTTTCATACTAAATCCAAAACACAGCACTAGGAAGAAAATTAACCCTGTCCCAGTCAAAACCAGGACAACCTGCTATTAAATTTACCACACAGGAGTCTTTCATTTTATTTCTCTGAAAGCTACAACTAAACAGCAACTAGTTACACAGAAACATGAAAAAACCCCAACTAGTTACATAAAAATAGTAACTATAATAATAAAGAATAACTTAGGAGGAGACTGGTAATGTTCTGAAGAATTTAAAAATTCCTAACAAATTATTCTAATGTGACCATTGTTAGTGATGGTGGTGTACATCACAAGAATTTCTTCCCTTTGCTTTCATATTTTAAGACAGAGAACCCATTACTTTTTTATTCATTGACTTTTATTTTTGCTAAGAAGCCTGCAGCTGATGAGGAAACAGGCTAAAAGTTTTAAATACAAAAAGGTTCATTGATAATATAGGTAAAATCATTTTTTTTTTACTTCCTGTTATTTTGTAATGTAGTTGACCCTATGGTTTCTTCTAAGCCATGGTAAAAATCTCTCATTTTGTTGTTTTTTTCTCCCCAGTTTCATGAAGTATGAGCTCTGTTCACCTTTAAGTGGCTTGATGGAGCTAGATTCATTTTGTCACCTAACTAAAGGAGCAGAAGTTGGCTTGGATTGCTGCCCAGTGTGTAAAGTCTCTCCCTGATGCACCAAAAATGGGAATCAGATTAAAGGAGGTAGCTTGTTTTACTGAGTGAAAACTCTGGAGTACAGAGCTCTTAATTTATCATCTTTTGAATTCAGATGAAAATCACTAATTAGCTGAAATCGCAATTAACCCAAACTAAGTAAATGAATAAACAATTACAGTGTTGTATGTTGGTGCTTCTGTATAGAGGAATGGTAGTACAGATTACAATGCGGAGAGTTTAAGTCAGCATTTATCTGATCATCATAACGTTATCCAAGCTATTAAAGTCACTTCCTCATGCTGGACGAGAAAATACTGTAGGACTTTGGATCACACTAGGCTACAGTGGGTGCCATTTGACTTTCTGATGCTTACTGTTACAGTTACAGCAAACAGTGCTTCTCAGTAAGGTTGAGCATAATGAGCAAACAAAAGATTTTGCAGGAGAATATACTAAATATAGGGGAATACGTTTGCTTCTGCAAAAAAATATGATGTGCTTATCTCAAAACACTGTATTTGATAAAAAAAACCTATTTTATAAGGTTAGAGGGAAGTATGAAATCAAAATGTCATTTTTTAAACAAAACATTTTATAGTTTTATTTTTACATTGGGYAATAGGCATGAAGTGCTTCATCTCATCATCACATTCTGATTGAGGGAGGTCCAAGTATAAAGGTCCCTGAGAAGAAGGCACAAAAATGTAGTCTATAATCTCTTGTATCCTCTCATAGTTCCACCTGAAGTTGGGAGCTAAACCAACATTCTCAAAAATACCAAAAATATGTAAGAATCCTAGCCCAGTTGACTTTCATGAAAAATTCTATGGATCTAGATCCTTAAATACTTCACTCTAGAATCTTCTGATTTAAAGAATTACACTTTAATAAGAGAAAATGAAAGTAATGAACAGGAAATAGGACCAATGTCTATGACCAGTCTGGAGTTGGCTTTAAAGCTCAGTTGAAATAAGTGGGGTTTTTTAATTTTGTTGTTAATCTAGTTTGCCAAGAAATGCCAGAGAACATTTTGCTCTTAGAGTATTCCAACTCTATTGCCACTTAAAACAAACCTGTAATGATTAATAAGTATATCTGAATTCACTGTTTGCATATTTCAAATGATATTTAAATAGCCTATTTTTCATTGTTCTTAATAGAAAACAAGATTTTAAAGTATCTGGATCGTATGCAAGGCTTTCACTTAAAGAATTGCTCAGTGGAGTTACATCTCTTACACTGAATTTTTCATGTTGGCAGCATTTTCCTTCATTTGTAAATGAATCCAATGAAGCAAAGCTATCTGCAAAAGCATCATCTTAATTTGTAATAATGGAAATTAAACCATCACTTTATGTCTACCCTATCCTTCTTCCGTTCCCCACATTGCAAAAGTTACATTAATATGGCCAATTTATTACATTTGAAAGCATCATTATGTAAATATGCTGGATATCTATTATAAAAGTGGTTACTATACAATATTATGGAGACAGAAATGTTTTTTGTAATGCTGTTAACTCTATATACTGAAAGCCAGTGAGAGTTCAGCTGGTTAGACATTATTTTGACTACAAAAATTATGTGATATTAAGAAATTGATAGTACAAATACATCTGTTGCAGTGTTTAGGCTTTTAACAATACTACTGCTCTAGGAGAAAAGTTCAGATTGCAGCTTTCAGAAGTTCCTTTCTAATCCAGGGGTCTGGGCAGATAAGAGGAATGAAAGGAAACACGCAGACACTGGATCAGTTGTTCAAACACTGAAGAAATAATGATTTTACTAGAAAATGTTATAGTTAAAGACTATTGTAAATGTTTGTATTGTCAAGGTAGAAAGCCGGAAGAATGAGGAGATGGTTTGCGTAAACAAGGTACAGATGAGAGGTACAGCTCTGTTGTGCCAAAAAACTGAGGATCATCTGAAAGGGCAAGATTACACAGCTACTTGATAACAGCCTGCCTTTTATCTGTAGACAAAAAAAATCAAGTTGATGGGAAACTAAATTAACTGGACAATAGTTTGCTACTGCAGGTCAGCAGCCTAAATTGTCTTACCTCAACAAAAGAAGACATTGCAGATTTTGCTCTGTTTTGTGTTTGAAATTGTGCAAATTGAAAGACAAACTCCAAAACTATTGGAATATTATCTGTAAGAACTGGTTTTAAAGGATACAGCAAATTATGTTGTGGTAGTCTAAGCAGCTGTCAAGAAACAGTGAACAAACTTAAATGAAATGGGCATTGTGTTTGTGTGTATGCAGGTAGACGTATACAGACAAGCACACAAATATTAGTCCAGAAAAGAGCAAACTGAGATGTGGCCAAGCAAATAAGAACACTTCTAGATTGCCTTTAGCTACATTTCTAGCACACATATACTTCTGAACACCCAATGAGAGGAATACAAGCTGTTTTGCCATACCATAATTTTAGGATACCCACTTAAAAGTAAATAGTAAAGCAAGAACTATTTGCATAAGTATAATTTTCTTAATAATATTAATCTGTTTTTATTTCAGTTAGTGCTATTTAGTTTGTGCATTGTTAGAAAACCTGCATCTTTGACAAGTTAAACCTCAAGATAATGTCAAAGATACCTCAGTTTGAAGTCCTGATCTTTCACTAAGATTTTACATTTCTCCAGACCTTCTCGTTGCAGGCTTAAGGGCCTGTTCATTACTTGAACTAGGTCATGGTTTCCATTAAAATACTGCCAATATTCACTGGGATGCTCCAGCTACATAGTTAATATTTTACTGAATAGTTCCCCAGTACAGAATCCCATTCTGTGATATTCAGTAAATATTAAACTCTACCTGCAACATTGCACATTTGAGACATACTACACAATAAATGATCAGCTCACTTGAGCACCTAAATTCAGACACTCTTGAAGCTCAAGAGTATTTCTGTAGGTAACTGACATAAACTCTGCAGGGAGGGTATTTTTGAAAAGCAGGACTAGATTACACACATTTACTCTTGAAACTGAGGAAAAAATAGCGTTATATACTGAAAGAAAATCTTATCGGGCAGTCATTTCTTTTTTGGAGTTTATTAGAAGGCACAGTTCAGACATCCTAATAAATAGCCATTCTATTCAGGAAATTAGTCTGCTTTTTGTAAAAGGAAGGATTTGAGTGCATGAAACAGTATTCACAGAGGATGAACATGGAGATAATACTGTTCTGATTTTTTTGACCTTTAAAAGCAAGAGACACGTTCATTTTTATAGAGTGTAATAACTCTAAGCCACATTCTGCTAGAATCTCTCCAGGGTCACCAGCTCCCCTACAAACATCTATGTTAGGGACAACGTAAGTTTCCAAGTAAGTTTCTGAATTTTTCTGACCTTAACAGTTTAAATGATAGAGTGTCAGACACCCCAGCTGCTCCCTGTAGAGACGGACTCAGGGCTTTGTGCATCCTAGCTCTCCCAGCTGGCAAGGACAGCCCCTTTATTCAAAAGAAATCACACTTTTTACCTATTCCCTACAGATACGTGGACCTCTGCAAGCTCCCAGCAAGTGCTCTGCACTGCTTCTCTCTGAACACATTTTTTTCTTGTGGCTGAGTATAATTTATAAAATATGATTCACTGTGTTTATATATATGTGTACATGCACGTTGCCCGTTTTCTAGTTTTTAGTCTTGTTTGACTGCAAGTGAAGAATAAATCTTGTGTCAAGATTTCTTTGGTTGAAAGTTTGTCTTTTTTTAAGATGAAGTGACTCAGAAAGATGTGAGGTGTTTTAAATAAAATAACAGAAAAGGGTTATTTTAAAATATGTATAACTTAATAGCCTGATCATCGGCCTTCAAAGCATGTACAAATTTTTCATTGTTGCTTGGTGGCAATTTAAAAATATTTTTGCTACACAGAATAAAGAAAGAATAAACATTTTACTATATAACAGGAGTCTGCTTGTAACCTTCACTATGCAGCTGCTTTTTATCAAAGCATTTTTGATGACCTGTAACTCAAAAARCAGCTTGACAGATTTAAATTCATAATTTGCAGGAAATATACACATTTGGGTGCCACTCTGCAACAAATCCATTACCACTGCACAGACTATAATCTACATAAACCATACAAACCTTCATAGCTAGGATTAGCTCTTGCTAATCCCCTGTGTACTTCTCTCCACTGTCTTTCCCTTCCCTGCTGCTCCAAGCATAAATGACTTGCTTTCATATTTTAAGTCCTTATGACCTATCTCTGCCCAACCTTTCACCTCTTATGTGATATCAAGACATTGACTCCCACCTACAGTTTTGCTAGCAGTGCCTGTACATGTATTTGGCGATATATAGCTGTTTTTCAACAAACATCTTCCTTCCTTTTCCCAAACAACTTTGYGGGGATGGACAACATATTCTTTTCATTCTGACCCTCCACATCTGCAAAACGACTTCATTATCTTTCTTAAAATCCCTTAAATCTGTTCTATGCTTTACAGCCCATAATGGGTAGGTGAACCAGGTAGTGTGACCCAGGTGTACCCCTCACATAATTTCACCTATCTTGGGTAACTCTAATTCTACTTCATCTACTACTATAGTACATAGCTATGTTGTTTTTCCTGACACATCTCATTCTCTGTACCCGATTCTGAAGGGCTAGTTCTCATTAGAACTGGTCAAGGATAATTTTTCCCTTCCCTGTTTTTAGAATGTTAAGATTCTAATATGGCAGGTTTGGGAAAGTTTCAAGTATCCTGAATTTCATCATAGTGTCTAATGCCAGAATGAGTACTTGGAGTCTGATGCTGGATTCATAAATAATGACATGTCATTCTAGAGGCTCTGACAGACTTTTCTGACAAAAATCTGTTACTGGCATGGATACATTCCATCTTGGAGTATGAGTTACATATTAAAGCCATTTATCTTCTTCCTGAAAGTCTAAAAATACACTCTCAGTTGGCAGCTGGCAGCCTAAAGAAATTAGGGGCCTTGGTTTATTCTGATTGCAGAGTCTGAAGTGTGATAACTACCCTCACCTCTCTTCCTATTTATCAACAGGCCTTTTCATTTACACCTCCTTACCTCATTCCCATCTTTATTGAAATCCTAATGTTATGACTCTAAATGTAACCAAAAAGACAATTTAACCCATTTTCCTGAAATTAAGTAAAAAATTATATGTAATAGAAAAGAAATGAATCTAATCTAAGTGGAACAAGTGCTGTCTTCTATTTTGACTTATACCAGCATTTTGGAAATCAAATGTAAACTTTACATTGTTCATCTTCCCCTTCTTTCTACAGAGAAAACTATTTTCTGAACCCTAAACAATCACTGTGGTTGATGCTTGCCTGTTTTCACTAGGCAAAAGACATGCAGACATACATCAGTCAGACATGATACAGACTTTACATCAAGCTGGCATGTCATGCCAATTTAGACCTTTATAGCATTAAAAAAGTGACAACTTATGCCTCTCCAGTAGAATGCGATCATGTAATTTCTCAGTAACACATGTCATTGAAGTATAAATTAGCTATGCTTTTCCTAACTGAAAATAAGAGAAAATCTTTTCAGTCTTCCTGTGATATGGGTGCTGCCTATTGTGGGGCTAGCAGAAAAGGTTAGAAACACAGTCTTCCATTTTTTGAGACTTATGCCATTTGTCAACCTCAATTTCCACGTAACAAGCAATAAGATGAAACGATAACATGATGCTTCACAACAAAAGTTTGAAGCAATAAAAAGTTACGTTCATCTGGGAATGTTGCCATCAATCCATGTTTTTCAGTGTGGAGAAAAATAATTATGCTGAGCTGGCTTTTACCTGAGGTGTAGGATTTGAATAGTAAGCATGTTTTATATTTATAATCATTATAATTTAGCTGGATTTTAAAAGTGGAATGATAATGGTGAATAAAAGGTGTAATTAGCCTTTCCCTGGTAGTTACACACAAGTGACAACACATATAAATCCCCTGTGATTTTGTTTGTGCAATCTGATAATGTATCTGATGGACAGCAATAAGTAGCTGAGAAGGCTAGAGTGTTAATTTCTTAAATTGCTCTATCTGTTTCCAAGGTCTGACCGTTGGTTTACGCACTTAGACTAGTATCGATAGTTACGCATATATTTGAATGGCGGAGGTATTTTACAATCATGTAAGACAGGAGGGGGAATAAATGTACCAGTATCTGCATGTGTATAAACAAAGCGTATTTTCTTTTGCATATTGCGGTGTTTCTTAAGAAAGTGTTCTTCTGTGAATACTGGACCAGTTTTGGGAGCAGCCATGAAGAGATGGCTGGACACAAATTAATATGGTGAGGCAGACCAGTATCATTCTGGAAATAAATAATATTTTGCTTCATCTTTCTGAAGTGCTGCCAGAAAGATTATTAAATTCTTAGACTTTTCCTCACTGGGACACCAGTAATCTTGAAATGCTTAATCCTGGATTAATTCTCAAGCTTGTCAACTTTACTGGAGAGTCTTGCATTGTCCTTGATTAGCATTGTAAATATGTTACCATGTCCCAAAGCCATATTTTCCACCTCATTGACATTTCACTACCAAGTGTTCATCTACCCTGTAAATCCCCTGCATATTTCCTTAAATACTTACACTGACTCCCATAGACCATCTAGTTTTTTACACATGCATGCTACATGTACAGAACTGGAACTTAAGCAAATTAAGTTTCAGCGAGCCAAGTTTCACACTCGGTAACATGCATAAATCCAGAATAACATCACGAGTACTGGGAAGCATTGTTTCTTCCCCAGTCTCTAATCTGTGTTTGTACTATGGATCTAGCATTTGCAATTTTTAGATCAGTTCAGAAAGCAAACATGATTGAATTCATACTAGGTGTTAAGAAAGAAGTAAGGATCTTCAGAGTCTTCAGAAGCAAAAAATAGTATCAACACTCGAGTGCTGAACCTAAAGGATGCATGGGTGAATTCTGGCTTTTCTGTATCACAAGCYCAGCAGTCCCTACAGTTCACACACTTGTGCAGAAAGACATATATGCTTTCTAAGACAAACTGGTTTTTGGTTTTCTTTTTGGCTTAGTGCTAAACTGCCTAAGCAACTTTTAACTGTTTTTTTATTTATTTTGCATTTGGTGGGAACTTTCCTATAGCTGATTTCTCATGTCAATTAAATTAATTGCTATGGAACAACTGTCCAGCTGTTCTACCAAATGACCTCTGGGCTTTATTTTTTAGAGTGCTGAACAAGCAAACCTACAAGACAAAACCAGTGGGAGATGTGGATGTTCAGCACTTTGGGAAAAACAGGAGAGAAGTCATCTTATTGCCAGGCTGATTACTCATAAAAGATGAATCATACAAAATTCACAACTGGTTATAAACTGCTTTGTAATTATTTTCACGTATATTGTTCTTGTTTAAAAAAAAAACCCTCCAATATTTGAATTGCTCATGAACTGCATTCATTGTGTATACTTGCTCTTTTTATTACAGCAAGAGCAATCCCTCCACACCTTGGGTGCAGGAGAGTAAGAGGGATAGGAAGTAGAAGATGTAATTAGCAATAATGTAATTTATTTGCTACTGTAATCAGCCTGGTAAGTGGATGTTAACAGATTCAGCTGATGGAAGCAGTAAGTTTTCATGGTTAGGAATTTATTTTTAATATTTAAGATCTTTTATCTTACACACTTTTTGAGTCTCTTTTGGTATGAAATCTTGCTTTGAAATTTCTTCCTATAAAAAAACACACACTATGGTTATTTTAATTGTGTAAACTTGTACAAGATTTAAGATTGATTTCTGACTGTAAAACACTAATTGTATGTTGTTCATGGTAGTTCTAAACTACATGTTTTTCTTGCCTATTTAATTTTCTTGGTTAAAAGACTTTAGTCACCAATCTGTAATGCCTGCATATAGAAAGCACGAATACGTGTTGGTGTCTTTCTTATTTAATCATGTGAGTATAAAGTTTATGGCCAGGCATTTTTTTAATTGTAGGCTCTCTTTTAATGTATTGTCTTGACATGCTTGCTCCATGCAATATACAAAACTGCACACAGTGTAACTGAACTAACTTTTAAAAATTTTATGCCACACCATTTGAGAGCTATAGATCCCCATTTGTCAAGACCGAAGAATTTACCAAATGYGATTCACAGCTTTGTTGTCTAGTTACAGTACTTCAAAAATAGTTCCTTCTATTTAACTGAAAATTATCTCAAAGTTTTCTAAAAAGAAAGTGTTTTCATGAGTATTCATTGATTAGCATGAAAATTTGAAGTTGGATCAGTGTATAGGCAATGTTGTTAAAATATTCAGGAGCAGAATTATCCATATTGCACTTGAGTAGGCAATTGCCTATTGATGAAAAAGAATCTGAAAAATTAATTTGGCAAGGTTCAGATCTGGAAATTCCCATACTTAGTGAATCAAAAGCTGGATCTAAAATGCGCATCAAAAAGGCTTATTACCAATCATGAAAACACATGAGAAGCCTTGAAAACAGCAGGGTGAGGAAAACTGGCATAGAAGGCCTCTGAAGGGTAACTTGAATGTCAGCTTTGATCAATGTTGACAAATTTGTTACTTCAGCCCTTTTCTGCTATGACTCAAAAGTATTGAAAGGGCCTTGGGGGGATATATTTTATGGAAGCAGGAGTAAAATGGTAATACAAAGTGTGAACATTTATCACCTAACATTGCTTGAAAATTAACTATCTTATAGATACATTATGAGCAGAAAATGTCAGCTTGCACACTGTTATCCATTTTTTTCTAAACTTTTGAGATTTTACCTAAATCTGAGCTTTGAAGTGTTTCAGTAAAAAAATGAAGTGGGGAGCTGACATGACTTTAGGCCACYACATAGCATGCCTGTGCTGATCACTTTAGATGACTTTTTTATTGGAAATAAAAAAATGAATCCTTACAGTGCTGACCTGTAAAATGAGAATCCACAAAGAGAGYTAGGAGTTGTTTGTTTGTTTGTTTGTTTTTAAAGCTGGCAATAATAGCTTTGCTCTCAGAAGAAGAAGAAAACAATCCAGTTTCCTAAAGAAGACAATAGTTCTATCAGTAAAGTAGAGCTGTTTTATTTGCATTGATACAAATTGTTGCAATGAAATCTGTTTTCCACTGGGTGATTGTTCGTACAAGCTCGTACTGAGAGATAGTTCTTGTCTTCCCCCAAAAACCTAAATAATTTTAAAAAGGAGTCTAATACATTTAAAAATGGCCTTATGTCTGTGGCAATCTATTGATAGAAGGGGAGAAGACTCAGAACCTGAAGATTTCTTTCTGTCTCATGTCTTGAGAAAAGACATGATGCAGATTGGGTCAGATCTGGAAACTGAATCTGTATCTCCTGAGACTTACCCCAGGACTTCTCTGCTTGAGCACTTGTAGTAGCTGGGAACTAAATTCAAAATTCTTCTTCAAGTTCCTATATGACTGGATTTTGAGGGATGCTGAAATATACTCATTTTTCTGGCAATAGCTCCATGTTTTCATTTGGATTATTGACCACTCTGCCACAAAAAGTGATTGGAAGTTTTTCTTTCAGCTTACTGGGAAAACATTCTCATAGATTTCTCAAGAAAAAAAAGAAAAAAAAAAAAAAGTCATGAACKCCAGTCCCTTCTGTGTTAAAAATAATGAAATGTGTTAGTATCCCATAAGCAGTATGTTGGTGATAAAGACCAAGTTCACAATAATTGTGCACTTCAGCAGCTCTTTATGAAATTATTACAAAGGGTTGACATATTCTGTGTGACTCAAATCCCAACATGAATTTCAGGGCAAGGTAGACGCCTTTGCTGGCAGTGTTGTAGGCCAGTATGAGAGCAGGTTCTCTTAACACTCTTTGCACTGTTCTTGGTTTATGAAAGAATGAAAGATGCAGTGTGTAGAGCTGCAGGCTCACAGTCTTCCTTTATCATTAAATTCAAAGACAATGCTTGGCTTAAATTTGATTTGAGGTTCTCACCCTTGGTACCTGCCAAAGTTGTGTTGCAGCTGTGACCACGCCTGGCCGTGGGCCTTGTCGCCCCCAGTCCGCCGCCTCAACCACCCAGTCACCACAACCTCACCTGGCCATTACCCACCTGTGCCCCCGCCAGGACCAGTCCTGACCCTGACCCTGTGTTGTGGTTTAACCCGGCAGGCAGTCAAACACCACACAGCCGCTTGCTCACTCCCCCCGCCCCTCAGTGGGATGGGGGAGAGAATCGGAAAAAAAAAGTAAAATTTGTGGATTGAGATAAAGACAGTTTAATAAAACAGAAAAGGAAGGGAAAATAATGAT
>JAYKAV010000935.1:0-25004 GCA_035582835.1 Phoebastria nigripes | reverse complement strand
CCACACACTCCAGGAACCTCCTAGACTGTTTCCTCTCTGCCATGTTGTATTTCCAGCAGACGTCCAGGAAGTTGAAGTCCCCCACGAGAACAAGGGCTAGTGATTGCGAGACTTCTGCGTCTGTGAAGACGGGTGTCAGAGGGACCAAATGGCTTCTTGGTCACTCAGTAGGGAAGTGAAATTAATGCGTTTGGTAGCCACTTAAATAGAGCTATTTGCTGTCTGGTAAAGGGGCTGCTCTTTCTTCCTGTGTCATCGTGACTGCTTTTGTCAGGCATTTCATGGCAGATTGGTGGCTGTTCATAGCAGGTTGACGGTTTTGAAATCTGCGTTTTCCTGGCAATTTGATGCCTGTTCTCTTGACGAAGGCAACAGACTGCTCCCGGCATAGAAGACTTCAGGTAGTGCATCTGCCCCACCTTGCTCTGTGAATCCTGACCACTCATGTAGTGCAGCAGTGTTTGCTCCTTTCCTGCTAGCAGCCCCACCATGCACTTTTTTCAATGGTGAGGTCTACCCTGTGTGATTGCAGATGTCTTTTGCAGAGACCACATTCTCAAAACCACCCCTTCATTCTGTCTGCACTTGAGTTCTGCAAGACTAAATGTAACTGAAGAAACTCAGCCCGTGGCTGGAGTGACACAGGGGCAGGCCCCCAGTCTGCTTTTTGGTGGAAGCTCATAGTGGTCTATTCTGTTTTACCGCCTGTGAAATCCCTGAAGTGTCTCTTTGTGTCTCTCTAGACAAAACTGTTCAGGTGAAAGGACTATTTTCTGCTGTAAGCACAGATTGCTCAAAATGCTAATGTTCTTATGTTAATTTGTGTCAAAGTGGTTAACTTAGCGAAACCTAAGCTGAGGTCTTGGGGAAGGGACTGGTTGCTAGGTCCTTGACCACTTTCCTGTGACCTTAAAAATGAGGATCTGAGTCTCTCCTGAGCTGCCAGCTCCTGATAGAGATTCTTATGCTGCACAGTGCAGATATGAATCTGCCCAAAAAGGAGGAAGCTTTTATTGGAGCAAAATAAAAACGCACGTTGTGAACAAAAAGAGGTGCTGCTTTTGCAAACCTTTTTCCCACCCCTTCCCCAAGTTCTTCCTGAGTCTGGCTGTCAACTCTGCTCCTGACAATATCAAGAATGAGAACATTCATGTTCAGACATTACTTTGGCATGTTGAGTACTGCATGCAGTTTTCTGGAGAACAAGGAGTAAGAGCAAATTGGCAAGTTTAAACAGTTYGGGTCTCAGCTTTGCCTAGATGCAATTTCTTGGGGAAAAAATAAGTCCTGTCACACTCTTCAAAGACTGGCTTTCAGGAAGCTCTGGCAATCTCTGTGAAACAGTTTTTTTCCACAGCCATACTAACTACATAGTTATTACAATACTGAGATAATGGTTTTGTTGGTAAAGGAAGTGGTTGTGGCTCAGGTGTATTGACAGTAAATAAGTTGATTTTAAAGTATCTAAGAGCTTATATTTCTTAAGTACTTTCAGCAACTCTTTTAGAAAAAAAAGCACCTTTATAAAACACATTTTGGTCCAAAACATTAGCTTCTTTATTTCAAAACATGACAAGACTGGGGCACTGTGCCAATATTTAATATTCCCTTCAACTAGATCTGCTAGATCTATGTTACATGCCCTGACAGTACTGCATATAGCTAAATATCCCCATTTCCGATGTGTCAGTCAGCCATGCTGTATACTGGGATTATGGGATGAGGGACTGGCTGCAACACAGTGCCAGACCCAGCATGTCCTGTCCTGATCATTTTGCACCTGCGTGATGCGCATGCATAAACATGGGTATGAAAAACAGCTGGGTCATAAACCTGGAGTGGGATTTTATGAGTATGTGATTGATAGGATTTGTGCAAATATTATTGCACAATGCTGCCTCAATATTACTGCGGTAATTCTTTTTGTGACAGCCCCTTCTTCCTGCTAACTGCTATCTCAATGCCTTCCCTCCTTTTCCTCTGCCTTCTTGGAATGACAACCACATCTTCCCTGCATCTTATCTTCTTCCTTTCAAGCYTTTTTGCATGCTTAAATTGTGGTCTCCCCTCTGAGCAGTTCCTTCTGCTAACTAAGCCCCATTCCTCTAGCCTAGCCTTTGCTTCAGAAGCCCCTCTCTGCAAAAGTACTTACTATCCTGGATTGTGTATAGTATCCAGCACATGCTGACAATGGAAACTACAGATACTAATTTGGAAACCAGAAAAAGGAATTGCAAGTGGTTTTGTGCTTTATCCTATAGTCTCACTGTTTTAGGAAACAGTGTTGGCCGCTGGCTAGAATGCTTCATTGGGTTAATTGACCTGGCTTGTTTACCTAATTAGAGATATCTGACTGGGCTTATGTTTCCTGATCATTAGGAAAAAACCCCCAAGATAATCCTGGAAGATCTCTGAAGAAATGATATTTCAAAAAGAGGTCTGTATTATTTTGAATACAGTTTAGATAAATGTGGTATTTCTACAAATCTGCAATCTGCTATACAAATTCTGTTGCTCTGGTTGAGACCAGCAGTCATGCAGTTTTCAAGAGAAAAGCTCTCCATAGAAAAGCTGAGCAAACTCACGTCACTGTTTCATGCTGAGTTTCAGGTCAGAGCTCTCTGGTTTTAAAGAGGCAAAGATTTTATTAAAGTGAGTTTCAGTTCATTTGCACAGTGCTATAAAATGGTAACAATTAAAAAGCTGTAGTAAACAGAGGTAAAATGCTAAGCTAAGCTGTGCTGTGTGTGAACAGGCTCCATGAGACAGTGTTTAAAATACATCAGATTTTCTGTAGTCATCCTGTGAGAAGAATAAGTACTCTTCACTCAAATAAGCTGTTTTGTCTTTGCAGTAACAGTTTTAAAATCCAGTTTTCCATCATTATATATCATCTTCAGAGAAAAAATCAGAGGCATACCCCATTATATTTCTCACTCAGATCAATCTCTAGAGATTTATTTCTTTGCTTACCCAGATCCTCTGCTCAAGTCTTCTAGTGGTTCTGTCCTTTAAAAAGAGTGTATTCCATTTAACATATCCTATGCATTTCCCCAGGGTAATTTTTAAAGATGAGTACACTGGCAAGATTCCACAAGTATTTTTCACCTCAGGTATTAGACTACCTAAGCAACTACTAAATGTTGGAAAGAAAAGAAAGAGGGGAAAAAAAAAAAAAAAAGCAGCAAAGATGACTTACCGTATATCTTACAGTGCAAGTGATGGCTTGYGTTATTACATCAAGAGTAACGCTAAACCGATTTGTCAGTCACGAGAAGAAGGTCAAAAACACCTCTTCCTGCATGAAGAAGGATGTATCAGTTTGAAAACTTCTAGCAAACAAATCTGTGTTCATTTAAAAAAAAACAAGGAGCAGTTCTCTTTTTTCTAAAAATGGGTCATCAGATGTTACTTTTCTAACTCTGTGAGATGTGCAGAGATGTTGAAATTGTGGAGGATCCTCCTAGGAGCTGAACTCAAGGTTTCACAACCCACAGCTGTAGTTTTAGAAAAAGGTTTTTATATCATTGTTTTCTCTCTTTCATTTAGCCAACCTCTTTGAATCAAGAACAGTTCACATGAGGTTCATCCCTTTACATTTCTCAATCATTAAATTTCTTTTATGGTTTTTGTCCCTGAACAAAAAGTGGAGCTTTTGAATAAAGCTTACACTTTTATTCAGAATTACCTGCACTTTCTGTTGGCTTGCTCTGAGTTGCAGTCCTTATATTTTAGGAGATTTGATTGATTCTGTTTTTCTCTGGACTGTGTTTTTTATTTTAATCCCTCTCATAAGACTATGACTTAGTCTATATAGTGAGTCTGACCTTCTTTTGAAACAACACTGTTACTTACTTTTTGGACTTAAGCTTCAGTAAAGCCTGATAGAATCTGATTTCTTATCAACTTATTTCCTTGTGGCTGATTCCTGTGACTTTTAGAGTTAAACTGAAGCTGCACCATGAGCAGCTTTTTAGATCCTTCTTAGGACATCAGAGAAACCACACAGGACGTAGGAAAGGTACAAAGAAAGCAAGAAAGAGACGGTGCCTTATCAGATGCCTGAGAACCCCTGAGAGAGAAACCCTGAGAAGATACCTCATAAAGTGCAACTCCCTGCCTCCCCTTGACATCTCTTTGGAGGGTTCTGGAGTATCTCATCCTATCAACCTAGTGAAGGCACTAAAGGGATGTCTTTCCTGCACTCAGTCCTTAGTATCCTTAAAAGATTTTAAAATGCCAAAAGGCCAGTGGAGATGTCTTGCTTTGGATGCTGCCATTCCTTAATGGAAGTCAAAGGAATCACAGCTTCTGAGTTACATCTCAGATCTGGGGGAGACAGTAAAAAGCAAAAAGCTTGGCCTGTTTTCCTTGTCAACCCTTCTTTGCATGAGGGACTGATCAAGGTCTTTATTCCATAGGATCAATAGATTTTTCTCTTCCTTTCCTAATTGGCTGTTCCAATGAGCTCTCTAAGAGCTGGAGTCTCAGTGTCAAAATTAATGGCCGCTGTAGGGTATTCTAAGGGTATGTTCACACTACCTTACTCCATGGACTATATTAGACACCCTAGACAGTCAGTGGAAAGAGCTGCTTCTAAAAATGTTTCCACTACACCTAAATCAAGCTCCTAATTGCTGCCAAACTTTGCTGACAAAAAACTGCACTTCTATAATGAATTCTTATAATTCTCAAACAAGGTATTGTATCAAATTAATTTTTCAATTTATAATTCCTAAACAGACTACCTATTGAAATTAACAGACATTTTAACGATTTCTTACTGAAGCCTGCTTCATTGTTCACTGTTTGTTACATGTTACAGAACCTACTGGAGACTCTAAAGCCTTTCATAATCTCACACTATATGAACAGGGGAAACAGTCTCAAACCTGTTGCTGGACTTGCCCGTTTTTCGTCAAGCTTTTGATTCTGAAATACGCTCTCACAAAACTGATCTCAAATATTTGAACTAACAACAACAACTTAAAAGTAAGACCTGTCGTAGGCTGGTCTTCAAAAATAGTCCCTTGTTCCCACAGATTCATTGGCTTTGCTAATCTGTTTGATTTTGTTGCTTATAGCTTTTCATTCTCATAGCTCAGTCGGATCAGCAAGCGTAGCTGGGTATTTCATTTACTGATTAGCACCGTAAGATTGCAGAGGGTGTTGCATGCCAACAGAGGGCCTCTGCCACTCACGGTTATAGCAGCTAAGAGGAATGGTTTTGGTCTGCTCACCAGCTGGGTCTTACAGCTGGATGGGAGACTCCCCACAGAGAGTGTGAATAGCTATGACACTTGGCAGCCCAAATACAGGGACACACTGGCAGCAGGCACTTGGACTGTGACTTTATTATCAGCACCTACACGGTATGTTCAATTAGCTCTACACCAGCTGCAGATAAGCAGAGCTGCTGGGAAGTCAGATTTGATTAGGTCTTGCATGTGGCTGTAGGCAAGTCCAGGCCCCTGGTGCTGTTTGCTGGGCACTGGGGTGCAGGTGGTGTGTTGTTCACCAGTGCTGTTAGGACAAGATCTTTCTTTTGTCTCCCTCTCCGCTCCTCTACTACCTTCAGTCGCTCTCAGTGGGCCCCTGCAGGACTCGACCTCCCATCCAGTCTGAAGCTCCATCACACGAACCTGGGACTGGCTGTCTTGCTGCTGCGTCAGCTCCTCCTCGCTGCTGCCTTCAGATTGCCTCCATCTAGTGTGTGTGTCAACACTGAGGTGTGGACAATGCAAGTAGCACATCCATTGTTACAAGTCAGATTTTTTCAGCTTTTCTCAGTYCCTTGCCCAGCATCTCTTTGAAAAAGTGCACTGCTGCTTGCCATGAGCCACAGCAGATTTTAAGAATCTTTACCTACAGGTGAGCCTCATAATTTTACCAACAAATTGAAGCTATTGTTCAATAATAAAAGGAGTAATACAGTGGGTTGATATAGCTTGGAATTTTGCCTATTATGGTTTTACTTTCAGAGATGAGTAGGAGTTATGTTTAGTGGTGTGACACTCATTCCCTCCATAAAGACATTCCTGGAATGGTAGTGGGTTTCGTTCCCTACCTGTGGGGCTCAAGTTGATGTACTCAGCAAGTATGCAGCCATGTACACTGTCAAGTCAAACTGCATTTGCCAATCTCTTCTATCTGGTGACTGATTATATGATTCATCTTCATAATAATCAGGCCATCACAATGAAGTATCCAGTATCTAAGTGATACAGCACTCCCGCAAGGAGATATCATCATTTATGTGAAGTCTACACCAGTACCGAAATGACTGCTAGGACACATACCGGATGCTCACATACCAGTGTGAAATACAAATGTCATCAAGCAGAATTCCGAGTACAGAAATTTGAAAACGCAACTAGCAATTTCCATTCAATTTATTACAAACTTGCACCACCTGAAGAAGAAAGTCTGGGAAAAAAAAAGGCCTAGGACAGAATGGCAGATACCTTTCTTAGAGAAACACAATATGATAGTGCACAACACTCTTATCAAAGTCTATAACTACAGCAAAGCAGATCATCCTTTTCATCTGGAGAAGAGGTCTAATGAAGACATGTGAACACAGACTGGATGCATTTCTTTTTCCATTGGTTCCCCCAAGTATATCTCAATTTATTACTTGTTATATTCACAAAATCCATGTCCAAATTAGGTTAGTATTAGCATATACTTTATTTCATCAGTAGTAGTTAAATGTCTTTGTTTCAAGGAGGCTGAATAAAGACATCCAGCTAAAACTACTTTGTTGCTTAGGGTTTTTTTTCTTACCAGCCTTTTTTTTCACGCTCTCAAGTTCTTGTGACTAATCTTTTGCTGCCACCGTACAATCACACCCAATCTTACATCTGTGAGGTATATTCTTTTGAGGAAAATGGGGTAAAAAACATTATGTACCACACCCTAAGATTTCTGTCATGGAGACTAGTAAAAAAAAAAAACCAAAACATTTTACACATTTCACAGGTTTGAGGAAGCTGGGTTACAAGAAACAAACTCTGGAAGACACAAACATTTCTAATCTGGATTAACACTACTTCTTCACATGGTGTTTACTGGCAGTAAGATCAAGGGGTTTTTTCCCCCTATTATTCTTCTGTTTTCTGTTTGTTTCTCTCTTGTAAATCTTGCATGTACATAATTAACCATTGCAGCACATATTCATTCCATTGTCATGGTATTATTTTTGTTTTGGCTTTCCCCAAGCTGCTCTTACTGAACTAGCTGTGTTTCCTCATGCAGCGAGGAGGAAGAGAGCGTTGCTTCCTTCTACCATTTTTATCCAGGCTTCTGATGTATGCTGCCCTGTTATATGTATAAGGGGTTATCATAGTACAATAGATTTTACTTTTGGGCCATAGCTATGCATTTCACAAATTTTCAGCTCTCAGAATCTCATTTTTACATAGGCCTTTACTTCTCACACTTTGCTGTTTTCAGGTACATTTACAGTACATAAATTCTAGGTCTAGAGGTGCTGTTTGGGGTTATCTCAACTGTGAATCAGAAATACTCCTCAGTGTACGTGTAAATCCTGGACCTTTGATTGGGCGGGCTGGGAAAATCACACACCAAATTTCTTCCCAGGGAAAACTAGGTCACAGAAAGGATGGACAGAGTCTGTACAATGACAAGGTATGTGCCAGGACCCAGGAACAAGAAAGTACTTTTGGGTGCCAAAGATTAGATGTAGTCTGTAATTGTCCATACCTGATGATAGCGTCCCTGCAAGTTATGTCCAAATGGCTCCTTCACTTCCCTCCACTTGGTTTCCATTCCATTCAAAACGTCTGGTATCAGGATAGGTTGTGGTGTTAGTGTTGTATGGTTAGCATCCTACTGGCACAACCTTGTAGATGGTTCTGCAAAGCTGATCATCACTTGAAGGTTTGTGCAGTTTTGCACATTGGCCTGTGTATCTGATAATGCTGCCCTCCTCCAATTCAGTGTTGTGGCCCCACCTTCCCAGGATCAGTCATTTCAGACTTAAAACACTCAAACCAAGATTGCTCTCACTGCCACAGCAATTACAAAACTGCTTGGCAGTTATACAAATTTATACAACATTTCTTTTCCTTACCATTCCATTTTCTGAATGATGTACAGCTCCTAATAGGCAAGTGTCGCCAGAATATGGGTACAAAGCAATGCCTTCATCCCTTATTTCTAGAAAAACATGCTTCTTTGTTTTGGCCTGATTGCTCTTGATATTCTAAACRTCCAGAATTTACTGGTTTGGTTTTGTTTCCTCTGCTAGCTTAATTTTTTTTATTACTATACTAAGGTGTAATGCTTCTAAGGCCACAGTAACCACAGTAGCCACTAGGAGAAGGCCAGTAGGCATCAGCGGTTGAAAACAGCAGCAAAATTAGACTTCAGATTGAGCAGCTTCTGCCTGTTGTGCTGGTCAGCATCATGTCATTCTCCTGGCATTTCATTTCTTTGTTTTTTATTAACTGGAACAAGATACCATGTAAATTTGTCCTTATATTCTTTGTATTTATCCCTCTTGTAATTTTCACTGGAAGGAATGATATTTATTTTGGAGCTTCATAACTGAAAGTCTCTCTTGCCTAAATCTTTTAACGTTCTGCTTAAAGTATTTATCTCTGATCTTCCCATTACTCTGGCTATTACTTTATTAGCCTCTGTTAAAACTAATAAAGTCATTTTCTCATTTTTTGCCACTACTTTTTCCTATTTATCCATTTTAATCTACTCCTTTTCCTTTATACTCCATTTACCTTTATCTTATCTAAAATATGTACACATATTTTCACAGTTGGGTTAACAAACAGGGAAGTCTTATGACAGGAACATCCCTATGCACTGGTTACCACAAGTTTCACTATTTCTGCGTTTGTCCATTATGTGCTTACCACAGACAAACCAATGGCGGTGATTATAAATCTGGTGGTTGGTTGTGAATACTGCTGAGCACTCACCAATACAATATATGCACTTTTGCTACATTTCCCTTTGCCCCTTAGGAAGTCTGCCTGACAGTCGGCAGAGTTATCTTTTGCTGTGTGGGGCGTTCCTCCCCACATGCTTCTGAACATGTGGCAGTAGCATCTCCTAAAAGGAAGGTCAGACTCCCGTCCTGTCCTTTGCATAAACTAAACTGTCTGATTGGTTTCGGGGCTGTGCATAGCTATTTGTCCATGGCACCTGGGCATTCTTTTCACAAGCATGCTGAAAGCCCAGTCAACGCATTATCTCTTCAGAAGTTCAGTGCCCAAAATTTTGAATTTGTAATGGTTTCCACTTAGCTGTTCAATGTTTGTTGTAAAGCAACAATTTGCTTGTAGTGTTCACAGAGCTCCTGTCTTGAATCTTTTTGGTGTTCTGGTGCTACTTGTGCACTTTCTCAAATGCTTGCTTTCGTTTCCTCAATATCTCACCAGAGCAGCTCAGATGCCTCCCAAGCACTCAGTGGTTCTTCCTTGTGTTAGCTGCTTCTCTGCTGTAATTACAATTCTGGTGTGCTTTGTCATTTTCTTAACATACCTTTAGTTCATCGCACAGTTTCTGTGTATCTGCCTGCTTCTCTAGCTCTTACATACACACTGTATCTTCATCTCAATCCAATTGGTTGGATGGTTGCATCCAGAGGGTAGTGGTCAACGGCTCAATGTCCAGGTGGAGAATGGTGATGAGTGGTGTATTGGGACCGGTACTGTTTAATATCTTCATCAATGACATAGACAGTGGGATCGAGTGCACCCTCAGCAAGGTTGCAGACGACACCAAGCTGAGTGGTGCGGTCGACATGCCTGAGGGCTGGGATGCTATCCAGAGCGACCTGGACAAGCTGGAGAAGTGGGCCTGTGTGAACCTCATGAGGTTCAACAAGGCCAAGTGCAAGGTCCTGCACCTGGGTCGGGGCACCCCCGGTATCGATACAGGCTGGGCGATGAAGGGATTGAGAGCAGCCCTGCCGAGAAGGACTTGGGGGTACTGGTGGATGAAAAGCTGGACATGAGCAGACAATGTGCGCTCGCAGCCCAGAAGGCCAACCGTACCCTGGGCTGCATCACAAGAAGCGTGGCCAGCAGGTCGAGGGAGGTGATTCTGACCCTCTACTCTGCTCTGGTGAGACCCCACCTGCAGTACTGCATCCAGCTCTGGAACCCTCAGCACAAGAAAGACATGGACCTGTTGGAGCGGGTCCAGAGGAGGGCCACGAAAATGCTCAGGGGGATGGAACGCCTCTCCTATGAAGAAAGGCTGAGAGAGTTGGGGTTGTTCAGCCTGGAGAAGAGAAGGCTTCGGGGAGACCTTACTGCAGCCTATCAGTACTTAAAGGGGTCTTATAAAAAAGATGGCGGCAAACTTTTTAGCAGGGCCTGTTGCGACAGGACAAGGGGGAATGGTTTTAAACTAAAAGAGGGTAGGTTCAGACTAGATATAAGGAAGAAATGTATTACACTGGGGGTGGTGAAACACTGGAAGAGGTTGCGCAGAGAGGTGGTAGGTGCCCCATCCCTGGAAACATTCAAGATCAGATTGGACGGGGCTCTGAGCAACCTGATCTAGTTGAAGATGTCCCTGCTCATTGCAGGGGGGTTGGACTAGATGACCTTTAAAGGTCCCTCCCAACCCAAACTATTCTATGATTCTATGATCTCAATGCTTTTCCCTGCAGAGCTTGAGTTACGGAATGTTTGTCTCCCATATGTAAAATTTCCCCCACCTCTCTGCCAAGGTGACTTGTGTTCTCTTTCATAGGGACTGGGGATCTTGTTAAACGTTCCCCATGGGTAGCTCCATTCCACTGTGACCAGACTGCTTGAAGTCCTGCTAGCCTAATTTGGAGCTACCTGGCCTGTAGCTACACCATGCTGCAGCCACATCTGACTGATTAAGACTCAAAATGTGCTACAAAACTGTCTAGAGCCTTGCCTGTCTCAGTGCAAAGCTACAATGAAGGATCAAGGATTATCCTGCCTGGGCACATAACATAAAAATAAGCTAATCTTTAGGTTTAGTTTGTTTGTTTTCCTGCCAGCACAAAATAGAAAATGCAAATCAGAAAACAAAGGCAGTGGGTATAGAATTTAGCTTATCCCATTGTGGACAGATGAAAAGAGTGTGCAGGGGAGAGGAGGAGGTGTGGATCATAGGCTGAAAAAAGAATTGGGACAGTGGAACAGGGAGAATGACACGGTGAAGCAGAAGCATATTTCCATATTGAACTTTGAATGCTTAAAGTTCCTTACACGTAAAACTTGGGAGATCAGGCACACCACGTTGCTGGGGTCACTCTGTGCAGTGCAAGGAGATCTGAAATTAGCTGCAGAAAGTCTATGGAGAATCCTGTCTTTATCCCAATATTAATAGAGTGCCATCTTTTATTGCGCTCCTTTATTCCTCCTCTTCCCCATACACATCTCTGTTTCTCCTACCTGTCAAATTTCACCCATCTAAAATCTGTGGCCCCAGGCTTTTCCTGAAGCTATTATAATGCGCTCTTCTCAAGCTTGCGGGTGGATAGAAGCCATGCCAGCTACAGTAGCTTCTGGACTGGGCAGACAGTTCTCTGCTTGTTCAGTTTGGTTTGCTTCACTGGAGTGGTATTGCAAGTCCATAGTTGCATCTTTTTGCAACTTCCATTCTGACAGCAGAGCTGATACCCTTTTGCTTAGGAGGAGAACATGGGCTACAGGGTATACATTGTTTTTCAGACACAGATTTATTAATTTCACTGCATTAACATGAAAACAGGAAGAAACACAATTCCAACAAGAAAAGAATTTAAAATAAAACACAGCAGTAGAAATATCACAGTTACAGCAGGATTTATATCACACTGAACTAATTTATGCTTTAATAGTAAAAAGGTGCTTTCAMTTTAGTGCAGTAAAAAAGTAGAAAAGAAAGGAAAAATATTATTTCCAAGCAAGAAAGATTGCTGTGAGGATAGTTTTTGGTATTTTCTTTAGTCTATCTGTCGCTATTAACCTCACAAGGTAGTGGCCCAGATTATAATAGCTGGTAGGATTACTAACCATTAGCTAACAACTAATAGAAGCAGTGTCTTSATGTTACAAGGCTAGAGGGGGAAGAGTATTTGCACCACCTAGATTAAGGCATCTGATACCTAAATTAAGAGGCTGGCATTTCCAGGCTCCTACAGTCGGACAGGTAATCTTCCCCAGAGGCCATTTAAGTCATATGTCTGCTTCTGACTTGGGCATCTTTTTTTCTCTACTGACCAATGAGGGACCTTGAAGAGATTTGCTGTTAATTTAGGCATCTGAGTCACTTGCCTAATGTTAAGTAGTGTGGAATCCTCTCTTGTGTCCTTACTAGGCTAGTTGAACCTGCCCCTCCAGATTTCCATGAGCAAGGCTTTACATGCATGAGTGGTGCCCTTTGAAGTAAATGCGAAAAAAAAAGCAGGACAGTGCACTTGCATAAGGAGTGTTCACCTGCACTTCCTTACAGTTTGAAGCAAGAAGTTCTCCACTATGCCCCTCCCTCCTCTTCTTTGCTAACATCATGTCCCTAGAATGCCACTTTCTTTTACAGGGAAACTCCTAATAATGGCATAAATGTATGGCCATAGGACACCAGGAGCCTGACAGTCTCGAGTCTTCACTTAGCATGCGGTTCTAATTGAGGCACCAGTTGGGGATGGGCACTCTTCTGGGAAGGCAAAGTGGGTATGTGTCCTCTGCAGTTGGCTGCTTTTGCAGTTCCAAGTCTACTGTCTGCCTWGAAGTGTATCCCAAACATCAGGCTTACTGTGTATGTGAAGAGCATGTTTTTCTCATGCAGGAGCCTAGCCTGACACACTTACTGCATGTGCCATGTAGTGTCTTCCTCTACACACATGATTTACCTGTCCAGAACTAGGGAGGCCTCCACTCAGTACTGTGCTCATGGTCTCCAAAGTCCTTCAGAGGGTCCTGATTTTTTTTTCATACAGAATCTTGCACACCGAATACCAAGGTAATTTTCATTCTGGCCTTGCAGCTCTTTGCTGGTGTGCTTTTATTGGTTAAGTGCTGTTTTCCTTGGAGAGATATGATTTGTCAGAAACAAGCTCATGTTTTTTGGGGGTGCAACATTGTCTTGTTGTGCAGTCAGTAGACTTGGTGTGCACAGTTACTTGCAAAATTGCACCCACAAATCACAATGTTGCCCATTAAAATCCCACTTTGGAAGATGTTAGCAACTGAACAGTGATATGGCAGGCCTAAAATTAAAGAACTAAAATAAAAATACTATAACTTAGCCTATAGTCAAAAGGATTATGTTTAAAAATGACTACACTATTAGCTAACAGATAAATCCTTGGATTAAATGGCCCCAGTAAGATAAAGGTCAGTCAACTCTCCCATCAGAGGAGAGATATTATCTTAATTATCTCATATCCATCCTCAAATTCCTTTTTATGGAAACATCTTTTATTCATGTAGGGAAAATAAGGGGTAGAGGGGGAAAATGAAGAAAACTAAAAGCCTCCCCCTATCAAATGCCTGACCATGTTGCAGAAAGAATACAGTCACTTCCAAAAGGTGTTCCATTAATGTTGCATACTAAACAGGTACATCAATCCTCAAAGCTTGCTCCAGTGTTTATCTTAAAATGTTCACATAACAGTAAATGGCTCTTGTGAGATGACATATTACTCCTTAGTCTCTTCAATATTTCATTCCCCCCAGGTAAATCTCACTAGCATTTGTTCATTGGATAGAATTCGGGTCAAGAAACAGAATCGTACTATTCTGGGGCCCATTCAAATCTTGCTGTGATCCAGCTATGGTGTTAATGTTTCCTGGAGAACTCACTGGTTCTCTTAGTTTAAGAATGCAAAATGCTGTAACCCCAGGGAACAGTTAACCACAAGAACAGAAGGTCATACATTTTTCAGTAGTGGTTGACATAAAGATCTTAAATAATGTCAGGCAGTCCTTAAGGCAAAGCAAGTGATGCAACATTTACTAACTAATGTTTTGATGTATTTTTACAGTCCAGTAGAGATGTCATGCTCTGCAGTGGATGGTGTGAATGTGGAACTAACTCTTTCTAATTTTTCACGATAAAGATTTGGACATTTTTTGCAGAGGTGGGCTGCAACATGCTTTCGGAAAAAGGCATAGAGATATTTCCTAAATTTTTCTCCAACAAATGCATAGATCACAGGATTGATACAACAGTGGATCATTGATATTGTTTCTGTCACTTGGATTGCTTTCTCCAGTTGACCTTTGATTTCACAATTTGGGTCAAAAAGTGAACTTTGAAATGTATGCAAAAAAGAAGAAATATGGAACGGTGTCCAGAAGATGAAGTAAAAAATCATGATCACGAAAATAAGTCTGACTGCCTTCTGTTTTTTCTCATTCTTGCATCTCAATAATGTTTTTAGAATTTGTGAGTAACTGAAAATCATAATGAGCATTGGAACAATAAGTCCCAGAATGTTCATCTTTAAAGTGTAGGAGTACTTCCAATTTATTGTGGCATCACTTGGATAATGAGCACTGCAAGTATAACGTGAATTTTCCTTTTGAGTTTTGTGAAATACTATCCCAGGAACAGAAGCAAAAATAGCAACAGCCCAAGTGACAGTGCTGGTGAGGATGCCGTAGGTCACTGTCCTAGCTTTTAAAGCAAACACTGCGTGCACTATGGCCAGATACCTGTCAAGGGTCAACAGGATTATGAAAAAGATCCCGCTGTAGAAGCCAAGGAGATAGACACCTGAGAGAATTCTACACAGCGCCTCCCCAAAAATCCAGTCGTGAACAGCGTAATAAGCCCAAAAAGGGAGAGAAAATATGAACAGCAAATCAGAAATTGCCAAATTGAGCAGGTAGATGTCAGTCATACTCTTCAATCTCTTGTATTTTACCAGGATAAGGACAACGAGCATGTTGCCTGTGAGGCCAAATATCACCACCAACGAATAAAGAGGTGGCAAAAGTTTTGCTGCAAAGTGCTTTTCCTCAGTTCCCATGCATGGCGCTGAATCGCCGTAATCGAATTCTGTTGTCAGTGGCAGGTCGGCTAAGTCCATGGTATAGTTTTCCATGGTGTGTTGGTCTGGAAAGGAAGAAAAGGATGTTAAACCAGAGAAGACTCCAAGCTTGGCAGTGAGGGGAATGAAACACGCTGATGTCCTCATCTGGAATGCTTTTTGCTGTTGAGCACGTAAGCATTACTATGCCAATGTGTGGAAGAGAATGAAATTGCAGAGCTCCCAGGAGACCCATCTATATACCTGTGAAGTCACGTTGCTGCGTGTTGGAAGTGTACTGTGTGTACTGTTTCCTACGTGTATGCTGTCTGGTGCATTTTTCCTCCTCAGTATAGCCTGTCAGCTGCCTACCCCAACCAGAAGCAGAGGAATGATGAATTTAACCCGAGCAGTGGGTAGTTCAGGGCTGTTGTGCTCAGCAGTGGCTTTCCAAAGGGGTGGAGCGAGCCAGCAAGGCAGCAACAGGAAAGCACAGCGGCTGGCACGCAGAGGGTAGCCGTGCTTGTCCTTGGCACCTGGCCACCTTCTCATCGTGCCAGCCCGTACTGTAGCCCTCACCCAAGGAGGACCAGGCACTGGCAAGGTGTAAACCGGTGCCTGCAAAGGCGCTGTGGCATGGGTAAAACAAACTGACTGCCTCTTGTTCAGGTTGTTCCTGACTTCCTGGGAGCCTTAATGCCTGTGGGAATCAGGTCACAGGAGGTGTGGAAATGACCTTTGGACGGTACTGAACATGCCCACCTGGCAGACCTGCTGTCCTGGGTGTTGCAGAGCAGCAAGTCGGCAGCGTTGGTCTGGGTTAAAATGGCAAACGTCGTGTCCTTTACAGAGTCTGGGTCAGGCGTAGGCCATGGAAGTGTGCTGGTTTTAGGTAGCTCTGGAAGGAAAACGGTGCGCAGTCCTGTAGAAAGAACGGATAGGCAAACACCTTGGCAAATGGCATAAAAGATGACAGTCGCTATCAGTGTGGCCTATAACACTTATACCCGTTGTGGCATCTTCCTGTCAATTGAAAGACCTCCCCAGAGCTCRGGGATGAAAGAAGTTTGGATTCCTTGTTTCAGTAGCTGTTTAGCAGCTGTGATTCAGGAGCTCCAAAGTTCAGATTGGCTAAGTGTCTTGGAGGGGGCACAAAGGCAGAAGGCAGATACAGCCATCTCTATGAGTGTGCACTAACAGTTCTTGATGTGTAGCGGTTGTTTGATATCRTCCTCCATCCTTTGTTAGTCACTGTTTCCAGTGAGGTGACATAGTAATTGAGGAAGTACAAGGGTTGCCCAAACTCTCTGTCCCTCCAGTTTTGGTTTGGGGACTGTTTGGGGACTGGGCTTCCCTTGCAAGAAGGAGTCACAGCCTGGGAGGTAAGTGTGCAGCAGAGCTGTGAAAGCCCTCAGAGAAGTTTTGTTATAGTGGGAGCAGGTAAAGGCTTGCCACTTTGATGTCAGCCCTTCCTGTCACCAAACCCTCCCCCTTTCCCAAGTCYCTGGTAGGACTGTGAGCCAGATGCACAAGCATAGCTTTGTGTAATTGGGTCTCTGAAAAGTTGAGGAGACCTGTCTTCTCACAGACCCCCAGAGAAACTGGAAGAGTTCCTGTGTGTCCCGTGAGAAGCCRGGAAGAGKATTTTGTGAAGACGGGTGTCAGAGGGACCAAATGTGCTTCCCCCCCTTAGTGGGGAAGTGAAATTGATGCGTTTGGTAGCCACTCAAATAGAGCTATTTGCTGTCTGGTAAAAGGGCTGCTCTTTCTTCCTGTGTCATCGTGACTGCTTTTGTCAGGCATTTCATGGCAGATTGGTGGCTGTTCATAGCAGGTTGACGGTTTTGAAATCTGCATTTTCCTGGCAATTTGATGCCTGTTCTCTTGACGAAGGCAACAGACTGCTCCCGGCATAGAAGACTTCAGGTAGTGCATCTGCCCCACCTTGCTCTGTGAATCCTGACCACWCATGTAGTGCAGCAGTGTTTGCTCCTTTCCTGCTAGCAGCCCCACCATGCACTTTTTTCAATGGTGAGGTCTACCCTGTGTGATTGCAGATGTCTTTTGCAGAGACCACATTCTCAAAACCACCCCTTCATTCTGTCTGCACTTGAGTTCTGCAAGACTAAATGTAACTGAAGAAACTCAGCCCGTGGCTGGAGTGACACAGGGGCAGGCCCCCAGTCTGCTTTTTGGTGGAAGCTCAATTTAATTACATGGTGGGCCATTCTGAGCCATGTGAAAGGCGTCTTAAGCTCCTTTCAGCCTACTCAGCTGTTTGAGGAAGGATTAATTCCTGATACATAATTACAGACTGTTCAGGATCCAGAGGACCTAGTTGTAATCTGGGTCTTTATCTCAGTGGATATATATAATAAAAATAATCTTCATGAACAAATTTTATTGATTACACAGAGTTAAAACAATTTTCTGTGTGTGTATATGCACAAGTATACATACATATATATACACATATATATACACTCATACGTATATAGAATCATGGAATCATAGAATCATAGAATCGTTTAGGTTGGAAAAGACCTTTCRGATCATTGAGTCCAGCCGTTAAGCTAACCCTGCCAAGTCCACCACTAACCCCTGTCCCTAAGCACCACATCTACAGGTCTTTTAGATACCTCCAGGGATGGTGACCCAACCACTTCCCTGGGCAGCCTGTTCCAATGCTTGACAACCCTTGCGGTGAAGAAATTTTTCCTAATAGCCAATGTAAACCTCCCCTGGCGCACTTAACCTTGTTGAATCTTTGTATATATACAAAGAAAGTAATAATTTTTTTAATCTAGTTTGGAACTTATTTTGAGATTTAAAAACAACAGAAAATAATTGTGCGAGTAACAGAACTAAAGGTAATTGATTCCCTGCAGATTTGTCTCCTTTGCTGCCCAAGTCTTATCTCCTGTGATGGGTTGACCCCAGCTGGCAGCTAAGCCCCCATCTAGTCACTCACTCACTCCCTCCACAGCAGGATGGGGGAGAGAATCAGAAGGGCAAAAGCAAGAAAAACTTGTGGGTTGAGATAAAGACAGTTGAATAAGTGAAGGAAACAGAAAAAACCACAAGAGATGATACAAGGACAAACGCTTGCCACCTCCCACCAAGCAGACGGATGGCCAGCCAGTCTCTGAGCAATGCCTACTTTGGAAAAACTCCCCCCCGCCCCCAGTTTTATTGCTGAGCATGACGTTATATGGCACAGAGTATCCTTTTGGTCAGTGTGGGTCACCTGTCCCAGCTGTGGTCACAAATCTAAAAGACAGCACCATAAGGGCTCCTGTGAAGAAAATTAAGAACATCCCAGCCAGACCCATTACACCTTCCCACCAAAATTGATCTCCTGCCCTGTGCAATTGACATTGATGCTGCCTAGAAAGACAGCATGTACTGTGGTTATTTTGTTTACTGTCTATGACCTGATGGGAAATCCCTGAGCATTTGCATGGGATAGAAGTCAGATCCTCCTCTTCACAACAAGCACAAAATATTAAAAATATTTTCTGAAATGCTTTCTAAAAAATTCCTTATCCTTTGCACACAAGCAATGTTAATCACAAAGAGCTCTAGAAAACTGATCTGGCTAACAAATTCTATTGGAAACTACTGTTTGCATGTGATACTTTTTTTTTCCATTTATCTTTAACCATTCTTCCAATTTTCATTTTCATGCAGAAAGGAACACTTCTGCAGAAACTGTAGCCCTTGACAAGAAGTTTGGTTTTGGCTCTAAAATGATCTGGGCATGAACCTTCAGAATGGGTGTGTTAGCAAAGGAATCTCCAGGTCTATCTCTGCTCTTGTGCTGTAAGTATAAATGCGCTCTTCTGAGAGATTCTGATTTGGGAACTTGTGATTATTTGGCTTATTTCCCTCTTATTTTCCTTCCAAAATTACAAATGAATATTCAGGAAGTCTTAATGATTTTCATTTGCAGGGCTTTCTCGTTTACTTTATTGTCTGCATGCGCCATCAGTGCCCACAGTTTCTGCGTGCACAGGGTAGTTTTGGTTGCTAACAGAAATTCTGGACTACTTCTGCAAAAGCGGGCAACTGAGTCAAACCTAAGGTAGAAATATAAGAGAAGGAGAATTTTCTCTTCGGTGCCCTCCTTCCCTTCTAATTTATCCTGTGTGCTTATCATGGAAAAGCATCTAAATATATGAGCAGTCCAATAAGAGAMTACTCTCATTTCCCCTCGGAGGACTGGTTATGTTCTGAGTCTCCCAAGAAGTTGGGTACAGTGAAGTGTGACCAAGCCCCGGGCCAAATACCTGCGCCGTGGAAAGAGTTCTTGCAGAGAAAATGGGGTTACAGCTTGGATGGGAGGAAAATTTTATTTTCTTAATAATTGTAATGTTGTGAGCCAAAATAAATGTAATTTCGTTTCTTTAAGTTTTAACAACGCTGCACTTAACTGCAACATCAGATTCTTGTAATGAGGATGTAGCTCTGAATCATGTCTTTTCAGATTTCTGTATTTCAGCTGCTTTGAGAGAAGCCTTGCTAGCTATTGAGTATTAGCTGTTATCTATAGTGTGTCACCTTTAGCTATAGAAGTGTCTAGGTGCTGGTATGACTATCAGACATTTCCATGTTAGAGTAGTTCAAGCAAAGAGGCTCCTGAGTTGCTACACTGATTTGTTCAGGGATGGCAGTTGTCACAGCTCAACGAGTCTGCTGGGCCCTAAAGGGGATTTGGATGAAGTTTCCTCACGGAAATCAGAACATTTGATAACTACAAGTTAGAAGAGCTTCTGTGCATTAATGGAGCTGCTTATCTCAAAACTGAATGACCCCCAAAGTTCCCTTTCCCTTTTTACGGTCTAAGACAAGGTTTCTCTTTTGAAATGTATGAATGGGYAACACAGTGCTACTCCCCCTGCCCTCACTCTCCTCCTTTTCACAAATGGCAGTGTTTGTCATACAGAAAAAGAAATTGCTTAATGACTTGTAGTCAGCTTAAAAGTATGTTTCAGCAGCATCTAGGGCACTTTATGAAGAGAGAGAAGTACAATGTAGCACAGAGTAAAACTGAAACTTAAATGAAGAAAACTGATACCCCATATCCTGATAGCTGGCGTTGCAAGAGAGGTGCCCAATGTTTCCTGCTAACAGCTCTATCTCTTTAACTTTGCCTTTGACTTTCCAGAAGGAGTCTGTGGACAGGCAAAACTACAGAGAATACTGTGCACAGACACCAAAGACATCTTGAGGAGCAAGCATAAAAGTACATAACTTTTCTTGAGTTACCAAGAAAGCTGAAGGAAAAGGTGGAAGTGTAATCTAAATGCTGTATGTAAGACTCTGAGCTGATAGTTTTCCTCAAAAACATCTTTTCATGTGGTAGTGACCACAGGATTTCTTTCCAGGATATGACTGGGGAAAGACAGCCCCTTCCAAAATTAAACCTCACTTTGGAAACCTCTTCCTCTTTTATAACAGCTGAGCATTAGAAACATCTCTTCAGAATGGCTTGCCTCCTAACTGATGAGTTTTTCATCCCTGCAGAACTTTCAAGGAAAAATATGTTCTGGGCTGGAAAAAAAAGGCTTAATTCTCTGTGAACCCTCAGGATCCAATTGTTTCCATTCACCACCAAAACCAGAAAGACAGTCTTGCAAAAATCCTGAGCTTTTCTGCAGTTAAATAGAGTCAGTCTATGTGGTCGCAAGACAAAAGAAGTGGGAGGTGTTCTTACCTAAACAAATGTACAATAAAAGAGTAGCATAAGCACTGAAAATAAGCACTCTGAGAAAGAGAAACTTCAGACAGCTATTAAATGTCTTCCTCCAAATCATGACTATATGTGTAAGAGGGCTCTTCTCTTGTGTAGGCTAAGTGCTGTGCTAGTATCTCTGTTCAGGTTTTTTTTTCAGTGTCTCTGCTTGAACTGCTTCAGATAAAACATTGAATTCAGACTAATTCAAACAACAGTTGTAGTCACAACCATTCTGGGGATGAACTTGAGTATAAAAAAGAAGGATAATAGTCTGGAGTGGAGATTGCCAACATAGTCATAGGATCATGCCCCTGTCGTGTTATTGGTATAAAGGTCTCCACACAGAGAAGTTCAAGCCCACTGCTCTGGCACTGTCAACTGTTCCTGGCAAATGACAGTGCAATTCTCCCATGAAAGCAAATGTTGATATAGCTGCATATTTGATATACTACCAAAAAAAAAAAAAAAAAATTATATTCTTAGGCTGTTGTAGCTTTTTTGCTAATACCCAAGTGGCAAGTCTCATTTATCCAAGCAGAGGAGCTCACCTCTCCTTGTGTGTGAGAATGGTACAATGCCAGTGTAGTAGTGATGAGTTTTATTCATGTAAAATCTCATTAACAAAAATTGCAAGCCAGATCATGACTGGTATATATGAGATATGAAGTACAGGCTTTCTAATGTGGTGGCTCAGAGACATCACATTAAAAAGAGGAACCAATCCCAAAGAACATATCCCTTCATAACACGATAATGAAACAACACCTTTAACAGATTAAATGCTTGAATAATACAAAGAAACCATGTGATAGGGTAGTGATGAAGAACATCTGCCATCTGCATCTGATAGAGCAAGATGTGGCTTAGATTTGGAGAGGTTAGATTAAGTGTGAAGGATTTCATGTCTGATCAGTTTATATCCTTAGCAGAATACATTTTCAAGCTACTGACCTCCTGGAACAGCTTTCCAGTAAGTTTCTAGTACAAAAAAGATTATAATTTTCTACACCATTTGTCCAGTTCAATTCTCTACTCTCACATTCAGCCTTATCCCGAGTTGTAAGCTAGTTACAAGACCCAATTGTTCTTAAAGATAGTGTCTCTGCTTGAATGGTAGCTCTGCTGCCACTGTCATCAGGCACATGTACTTCTCCACTGAGTGAATCTATATCTATATATACACATTTACATGTAAAAAAGGAAAACAATTAGCTACTCACTGATTTATCAAGCTTGCTTTGTCTGACCGTGTCGTCTTCTTTGTGAACAAACACATAGTTAAACCCTATATCTGAAAATAGGAAACAGCACTTCCTGTGTGATCTATTGCAAAATGTCATTACAAGAATCAAGGGTATGGTTCTTCTTTTCTGAAAACGCTCAGTTTCCAGGCTAAGTTCAGAACTGAGGGATGAAGACTTTATGGGCTTCTACTTGTTCTGCTCCAGCTGGAACTGGAGCAGTCAGTATCTGAAGTACTGCATCTCTCTACATGGTTAAGACTGGGTGGTTAAATGCAATAAAATCCTGTTCTCAGGACAGTAAGTATTTCTAGCTGCTCTAGACACTTCTGCAGCTCAACARAAAGTGGTGTGAAATACCTGGCATACAGAATGTGTGCTTTTAAAATTAAATTCAGGTCTCCAAATGACTGTGGAAACAACCCCACCAGAGTATTCTTCATGTTCATTGTCACTGACAATGGGTTCTCCCTTTCATCATCACTAGTGAAAAAGAACCTGTCAGCAAAATTAGGATATGTTTATACTATGCAAAGCAGTGTCATGTTAGACAGCATCACACTTGCCTTAGGTGAGCATTGTGAAGAGAGACGAGTCAAGGTCCAGACGTTTCAGAGCTAATTAGGGCAGGCAGAGCACTGTGCTGGTGGAGCTACCTTCCTTCCAGTTATGTGACCAGCTCATGCAGTCTACACCACACTGCACTGTGTGGTGTACACCCCTCCTTGAACATCTGCTGTGTTTTTTGTAAAGCCATTTGTAATGATCTTACACTTCTAAGAGGCAGTTGTACGAGGCAAGCTGGAACCTGCAGCTCATTCTCTTTTTGATGTGGTGACATTGCAGGATTGAAAGCAATAGAAAAAAAGAGATTAAAATAACAGAAGGTGGTTAAAATATATTTTTGCTTCAAAGGCAGGAAGTATAGTTGAGTGTACAGGCTGGTGTCATGCATTTTTTTTTTTAAAACATTCACTTCACCAATGCTATTGGCACTGCAGCTGCAATAGCCTCCAGCTGTTGGAGTGATAATTGATGCCTATGTAAGTGATCATTATAAACCAGGACTGATGAATAATATGGCCACTTACCTGCTCCCTGAGGAGTCTTTTTACATTTTTATAGCAAGTTATAGCAAGGTGTCCTGGTTCTGGCTGGGACAGAGTTAGCTTTCTTCCCAGTAGCTGGGGAGGGTGTGCTGTGTTTTGGGTTTGGTATAATAGGAGCATTGATGGCCCATTGATGTTTTGTGTGCTGCTGGGTGGTGCTTGCACCAGGCACTTTTCGGCCTCCCATGCCCTGCCAGGTGCATGGGAAGCGGCGGGGGGAGCATAGCTGGGGTGTTTGACCCAGCTGGCCAATGGGGTATTCCATACCATGTAACATCATGCTCAGTATAAAGACTAAGGGTGTGGGGGGGGCCCAGGGTCCCGGGCTCTCGTTCGGTTTGGCGGGTGGTGAGCAATTGCATTGTGCATCGCCTGCTTTGTATATTGTTGTTGTTGTTGTTATCACTGTTACTATTACTGTTCTACTTTGTTTTATTTCAATTATTAAACTGTTTTTATCTCAACCCGTGAGTTTTCCTACTCGTGCCCTCCCGATTCTCTCCCCCATCCCACCGGAGCAGGGGGGTGAGCGAGCGGCTGCGTGGTGTTTAGGTGCTGCCAGGGTTAAACCACGACAGTCCTTTTTGGCGCCCAACATAGGGCATGAAGGGTTTGAGATAACAACAGACTAACTAGAGCATATTAAGGAATTTATATCCGTTAACAGTTTTTGGTCACAATATTAGTTTATCTGACCTGCATCATGTTCTTGTTTTTGCTGTACGTGTTAAAGATTGGTGTTGGTTTCTGCAGTCTGCTGTGCTCTGCAGTGATTAGTGATGTTTTGCCGGGGAGATTTGTTATTAAAACGCTGGCATTGGGCATTATTTGGTATCTGGGTGTTGTACTGAAGCCGTTACTGTACTTTGGGTACCACCTCTCGGAGACAATTAGCAATTATACCTCTTCCTCTGAGGAGCTTTTTAAGGAGGAAATACAGAATGGCACCTTCCTTTATGAGGTTTTCTCCTTTGTTACAACAACTTGTCAGTACCTTGAACATCCCTGGGTAGTTAAAATACACCTATTGGTATTTCTTGGGAATATTGTTTTGGTTTTGTCTAAGGTTAATAAGCAATTTAAGAATATCATGCAGAGATCTGCCCCAAGGCTGGATAGTTATGAGTGGCAGGGTGTGTGGGATAGCATGGGCAAATGCCTAGGACGGTGGGCACCCCCAGTGTTTTGGAACTTCACCCCCAAACAGGTGCAAAATCCTGAAAAATTAGTAGAATATTTGGAAAAAGTATGCTGTCACCCTGGCAATTCTAGGGAGACACAGATCACTGCAATGTGCTGGGGCCTGGCCCATGCCTACCGAGCCCTGTTYAACACTATTCAGAACCCTCAAGGGGAACAAAGGGTCTCTGGATCTGACGACAAAACAACGGGCCCTGCAGCTACCCCAGCCCCCGCGGCAGGCACGGCAGCTACCGCACCCCCCACGGCAGGCATGGCGGCTACCACACCCCCCATGGCAGGCACAGTGGCTACTCCACCCCCTGCAACAGAGAACCAACCTGTGCTGGTATCAGTTGCCCCCATACAAAAACCAAAGTACACAAGAAAGTCAGCTCGCTTAGTAAGGGATGAAGATGAACCAGGGCCATCACGAGAACAGGAGGAGGAAGAGGCAGAACCCRTAAATGASWTGGTAACCACCYGRTCCCTATCCCTGAGTGAGCTGTGAGATATGCGAAAAGATTTCAGCCGCCGTCCAGGCGAGCACATTGTCACCTGGCTGCTCTGATGCTGGGATAATGGGGCCAGTGGCCTGGAACTAGAGGGTAGGGAAGCCAAGCAGCTGGGATCTCTTTCTAGGGAAGGGGGCATTGACAAGGTGACTGGGCAAGGGGCACGAGTCCTCAGCCTCTGGAGGTGACCCCTGTCAGGCGTGAAGGAAAGGTATCCCTTCAAGGAAGATGTTATAT
>JAYKAV010000934.1:0-12832 GCA_035582835.1 Phoebastria nigripes | reverse complement strand
CCTTTTGCCTCTTTCAGGTGTCCCTTCTGCAGGCGCGGCTGGCACAAGAACGAAAATACAAGCAGGACTACGTTGAGTGCTGTGCAAAGACCAGCCAGGAGCTGTCAGACCTTCACCAAGAGCTGTCTTGCTCCTTAGCAGCTGTGGTCAGGGAGCCCAAAGCTGCTGTTCTGGAAGCAGAGGCTCGGAAGCTGGATCGGTCTCTGAGCCTTAAGTTGGCACTAATATCTCTGGACCATCAGTCTCCTGAGAGACAGCCGTTGCATTCAACAGCCAGATCTGCCAGAAGTGATGACCTGAGGTTACAGGACCAGTGTACAGCAAAAGGCCTCAGTAGGAGCCAAGACGGGGACCTGCTGTAGCAGGTGAACTGTGGCAGGGGGCTTGGTTCAAGGCAGGAGTCCCAAAGTTAGATAAAAGTTCAGAGCACAGTGTTCACTGCAGGTTCCCCAGCAGAGGCAGTGGTGGGACAAAACCGGTGCTGGCTTGTGTGGATGGGGTCAGTCGTAGGCCTGGAAAAGCAGGATGAACCTGATGAGCAGGTAAAATTTCTTCCTTTTCCAAAGCACTCCATCACAGCATGCCTCATCAGTCTCCACACAGCCTCCGCATTAGGTTGTTCCTGTCAGTTTCTGTACTGTAGACAAAGACTTTTTGTCTGGTTTTATTTTTTCAATACACTATTTCTCCAAAACACTGCACAGGCTTTGAGCAGAAATCTCCTTGCAGTGATGTCCTGTTGCTCCTCTGCTTTCCTCAGCAGCTGCTCCAGGTGGGCTTTCTCTGCGCAGAGCTCTTCAGTTGTTCTTTCATACAAGTTCAGCTTCTCCTGGTCAGAGATCTTTGCTCTCTCCATCTCGTCCACTTTACCTGACAGAACGTCATTCTCTTGCTCCAGCTACAATCACAGAAGCACAGAGGAAATAAAAGAAAGACAGGAAGATTTACTATGAAGAAGGTGTGGCTTGGACAGAAAAAGGAACATTTCCATATTCGGTCAGTCATACTGTCCAAAGGCAGGAAGTCTGAGAAGCAGCAGCGGCTGGAGACAAACACCTGGCAAGATCTTTGGCAACTCTGCTCACCCGCAGCACGAGTTTGTTCAGTTGCACTTTATCCAATGCAAGAGCTTCATTGATACTGCTCACGTTTGCTGTTGCAACACGAAGATCAGCTATTTCAGCACTCAGCCGGTTCTGAGCCCCTGTCAGCTCTGCTACTGACTGCTCTGCCTGAAGAGACAAAAGGGAACAATTTCTGTGACCTGAGATGAGGAATGAATAGCAACACATGCTAAAACATCTAATAATGATGAAAACTAGGATAAAATATGAACAAAGTCTATGCTGCAGAAATACCTCTAGTGATAAAGTGCTCAGCCTCCAATGGTCAGCTGAGAAGAACATAGCATCTCCTGACTCATGAACCAGCCAAGAGGGAGAGCACAGTAGAAGTCTGTCTTTTATAGGTACAATAGGGGTCAAACTTTGCCAGTTCTTGAGTCTTCCAGTTAGGTATATGGGAAATGTGAATATGGATGGATAAAAATTGCATTAACCCAGCACAGCCGGACCTTTCTCTTCAGTTATCTAAAGACAGAAAAACATCCTCCCTCAATTTCCGAATTACGCTTCCTTCTGGGCCTGGGGATTATGAGAAACCAAAAGGAATGCAAAGTTGTATTTAATGACTGTGCGGAACAACTTTCATCTAGGTTGGGTACCTATGTATCAATACGGAACCGACATCAAAAGAACGTGAGACCAAAGGTTACATACAAGCATAGAAAAACATCCATGCTGACAACAATAAGTGAAGCGAAATAATCTCACTGGGATTTAACATTCATGCAGGCAGAAACAAAACAAAGTAAAAAGGACAAAATAACTGTTTTCTTACAAGTGGACAAACTTTTTTTTTTTTTTTAAACACAAGTTTTAGTTTTCCAGCATTTCCAGTGTTTCTTGTTCCTTCAGAGACATGAATATTGCATAAAGACAGGGAGGAAAACTTGTGTTAAAACAAGGGAGATGTCCAACACTTACTTTGCAAAAAAAAAGATTGTCAGGAGACCATCAGAGGTCCTTTGGGCATAAGGATTACCATGGTGTAGGGATACTTAAGAAAGAATTCTGGGGTCACATAAGATTTGGGTAACACTTTCTTTTCTGAGAAAGTCTGAGATGTTAGGGGCTTGATTTTTTTATAAAAACCCTCAGGACATTTAGAATGCCAAACACAAGTGAAATGTGGTTTGAATCTATTTCAGCAGATGTTACCCTGTGATGAGATAATGCACTTGCATCTCTTAAGAGCATGAGATTCATAGGCTATCTGTTTCAAAACTTTGATTCCCATTAGTCATGTACATGTCTGCATTAAAACACATATACATACCATATTGTCAATAAATAACTCAGAATATCCAAATGTGAGTGTAACTAATAAAACCTGATATTCAGTACCTCTCACGAAGGACCTTCATGAGGCTCACYCACTCACACAGTATTTAAAAATGAAAAAAATTGGAGAGCAATTGCTGATAATCTGATTTCAGTGGCTACTCATTAGCATTCTCCTGATTAGGAAAGTAACTGTATTTAGCTAACATTAGCAAACTTGTAGGTAGCTTCAATTTTTTTTTTTTTTCCTAGTCTAAACAGGACCTCTCATCTTCTCTGTCTTAATGGAAGGATTTCTGCCAAGCCACAGAATCGAGGCTCATGGATGTGAGAAATGGGATGAACTCCTCTGGGCAAGGCCACTCCCTGCCTTTTACCTATGTTCCTCTCGCATTCAGCCGGTGCTGTCAAACCTCACCTTATGGTGAGTATTAGAACCTATAAAGCATTATTTCAGGCAAATGATTTCTGGGGACAAAATATGAGTATGCAAGAACAAAAACATAAGCAAGGAGAGAGAACTGTGTATGGAAAAGGAAGCCCAAACAAGAAATGAATAATCCCTGAAAAATAAGATTTCTTCTGGGACACATCTATCCTAGGGCAGCTACTCAAACAAAATGAAAGGACATAAAGGTTGAGCTACACACAATTAAAGCTAACATAACTAAACAGAAATAAAATTGCACCTTACGCAGTGCTGGTTCTGGTTTGCATGTGTGTTAGCCCCGTGTCTCCTCTTACTTCTTATTCTACTTTCTGAAAAAGCAATTTCAACTTGCTCCTACCCTGGAGAGATGTTACAGTTTTGAAGATGTTAACACCAAGCACACGACAAAGGTTCAGAAGCTCAGCTCAGAATTACATTTACAGTCAGATTTACAAAGTGCTTCTGAATAGGACCCTTCGCACTGTCACGGAGACGCCTGTGCAGACTCCCTGGCTGGAGATCTATTAAACAACAGTAACCCTCAGGAGGAGGAGAGAGTAACAGCACAAGAAACTGAAAAGCTGGTGTGCTASCTTCAGTATTTGAGTAGCACCAAAAAATAAAAGTATGGACTCACATCTAACCATCAGTTGTACAAACGTGGTATAGCTACTACGAGGCAAGGAGAGCGGTGCAATGGGATGAACTTTCCTAGTAGTGACGTTCTTGTTCACCCCCCCATTCTCTGCTGATTCAAATCAGTAGGGAATAGATAGATTATGAAGAAGGGTTATACTGAGGCAGAAAACAGTCTCAGAAAACAAAAAAAAAGGACCAGGCTCTGAGCTGTCCATTTCCTGCAGGGGTCAGGGAAAACCCCTTGGTTGTTGGTTGGTGCCATGAAAACATTGCTGAGGAAAAGGTTGGGGGGGGGGGGGCAGGAAGGGGAAATCAAATGTTACAAATAACTAGGAAAGCAAGAGAGAACAAAAGGAAGAAAATCATTATGCCACTGCCTACGTCATGCTTAGCCTGGATCTTAATCCTGGGTGCAGTCTGGTACCTCCCGACAGAGCTGAACTGAAAGAGGTTCAGAGGAATCCAGCAAGGAAGCTCAGAGGTTGAATGGCTTCCACAAAGGACAATCTGAGTAAGCTGGGACTCTTTAGTGGGGGTAAGGCACGGTCCGTAGGCTGGCACAGGAAAGGTCTACGACATCCTGAGAGGCAGGGAGAGAGCGAGCAGTGACCGTTCGCTCTTTTCCAGCAGAGGAACAAGGGCCATCAGATACAGCTAGTGGGAGCAAGCAAATGAAGGGAGGTGTTTTTTCTTACAGCAGAGCAGACCTGCTGAACGCCTTGCAAAAGGGTGTTGTAAATGCAAAACGTTTACATGGGTTCATGGTGAGATGGGAAAAGTACCTGAAAGAGAGCCACTGAGGGATCTCAATAGACCGTAACAGATTCAGGAGATCCCGAGAGCTGACAACAGTTGTACGTGGAGAAAAGTATTAGGAGCCTTTATTCCTCATTATTTAATGTCACAGAATTCCCAGAAAGTGGAACGTTTGTCTGCCCATCATCCCTCCTCCTACTCCTTTTCACTGTCCTCAAAACACCAGTTCTCCTAACTCTGCCTCCAAAAGGTTTGCAGTAACTACACAGTCCCTTCTGGTTTTCACCTGTATTTTCCTCTGCGTAAGCCCTTCATTTTTCAATTCAGTTGTGCAAGACTTCTGGGGCACATGCAATTAGAGAGCTATCCTGACCTCACCCCCTCCTCTACGTACACAAAGCACTTGCTCTCAGGACAGTGAGAATATCTATTACAGAGAATAGATGCAATGCAGAGATGCTTCTCGTTAACTTCGACACATGCTGTGAAGGTGTAAATGCTGGCTGTAGTACGGTTGCTGTTGTCATGCTAGTTTAAGCACATAAAGCAAGTTCTGTGGAGAGAAGTGAAGTATTTCATTAGAACAACTAATATTGTGGGGGGGGGGAAAAGGCAAGTTTTTGCACAAAAGTGCTTCTGCATTTCATCTTTAGAAACTGTGCTCAAAAGCTTGCTAGTTTTTCTCCAAATACACCAGCTACTCTCACAAAGCACATTCACATTCTCCCCCTGACCTTTACCTCAGTGGTACAGGTTAAACTGGAGCGAGCGATAGGAAGGGGAAAAAATCAGGCTGAAACTAAAGCTCTTTCTGAAACCCTTACTACAGACTTCACACTTCAAAAAGTGGATCAAGGGAACCGCTCACATTCCATTAAACCACAAATCTTTCTAATCAAGTTCCTGTTAAAGATACAAGGCATAAACTACCACTATTACTCTGGCCACTGTGCATTTATATATATACTTGCGGAAGTCCCTTACAACTTACATGTTACTCTAAAAGTTCTGAATTGCTTTAAAATTCTTCTGAGATAGTCTCCAAAATATCCCTTCCAGAGATACTGATATTCAGGTCCTGGACTGAACACCTTACATGAGGTTGTTTTACAGCAGAGCAGCAAAGTTTTATGGAACAAGTGAGACTGTTTCTAGCAGTCTCTCATTATCCTCGGAGTTCTTCCCCACCCATGTGGCAGCACCTCCAGAAACCACTTTTCTATTTGTTCATGATGGTTCTAAACCTCTTTAACAAAACTTCAACAACGTCCTCCCCCGTGAAGCAGTCCTGTTATGGAGAGCAATGCAAAGATATTCAAAGAAAACAGTCAGATGATACACTTGGAAGCTAAAGGCCACAATAAACAGGAAAAGAAAATACCATGTACCTGCGACTGGTGGAAACTTCTTCCTGGTGCAAAGTGGAAAYTTCCAGCTACCTGCAGGACATAGCAATCTTTCATTAAAAGATCTGAATCTATATAAATGAAGCAGTCGTACTGGTGTTTGGACTTTTACATTTTCGTTCAAACAAAATAGACACCAAGCAACTCATTTTCATAGGTGACAATATCAGCAGATGCTGTCCTAAAAGAGGTATGAACTTCCCCTCTTCCTCACAGGCAGTCATGTTGAAAGCCATAATTACATACTGATGCTGATAATAACTGTTTTATGCAAATTATTTTAGTGGACATAAAAATGGGAAGAAGGAGGAATTAACTCTGCTGGGAGGGAGCTGACTGCTGCTGCAGGAAATACAAAACAGTATCACAGAAAAGGAGTGGAGAAAGTAACCGAGAGGGAGAGTGAGCAGGGCAAAAAAACCCTTAATACAACGAACAACGGTGATCCAATGTATACACCCATGAAAATAAGCTGCATGCAAAAATAAAGCACTAAACCAACAAAACAAAGCAAAACCCAAAAAGAAAAAGATTGTGAAAATTTCATCCTGGAATCTGAAAGGGATATGGATATTAGGTGCCAATCCTCCCTGACACTTACTAGCAATCATACACACTCTCCCCTGGAAGATCTGAATGTCCCAAGCGCACGTGCTACATTACACCTTCGATGTCTGTGCAAACCTATTGCTTATGTTAACTGCAGACCTGATGAGAATGGAGATGTGCAAAATTCCAAGTGCATAACAACGGCCCCCAGAAATTTCCCCAGTGACACCCACCCTTGGACCCTTGCTACCTCCAGCATTCCCCTTTGAATCTTTCCTGCTCGCCACACTCTGTGACAGACGGTCCCGTAACGGTTCGGTACCCATGATGATGCTTAAATCACAATGTCTGGCTTCGTGAGTGTCCTGGTTCCGGCTGGGACAGAGTTAACTTTCTTCCCAGTAGCTGGGGAGGGTGTGCTGTGTTTTGGGTTTGGTATAATAGGAGCGTTGATGGCCCATTGATGTTTTGTGTGCTGCTGGGTGGTGCTTGCACCGGGCACTTTTTGGCCTCCCATGCCCTGCCAGGTGCATGGGAAGCTGGCGGGGGGAGCATAGCCGGGGTGGTTGACCCAGCTGGCCAAGGGGGTATTCCATACCATGTAACGTCATGCTCAGTATAAAAACTAAGGGTGTGGGGGGGCTCTGGGTCCAGGGGGACGGGCTCTCGTCGGTTCGGGCGGGTAGTGAGCAATTGCATTGTGCATCGCCTGCTTTGTATATTGTTGTTATCACCGTTATTATTACTGTTCTACTTTGTTTTATTTCAATTATTAAACTGTTTTTATCTCAACCCGCGAGTTTTCCTACTCGTGCCCTCCCGATTCTCTCCCCCATCCCACCGGAGCGGGCGGGGGTGAGCGAGCGGCTGCGTGGTGTTTAGGTGCTGCCAGGGTTAAACCACGACAGCGAGTAAAAGGTTTACTTTCCAGAAACAAAGAATGTGGTCTTCAGGAAGAGTACACAAAGATGTTAAAAAAAACAGAGTTTGAATTAAAAAAAAAAACCCTAGCCTTGGCCTGACATTTAGAATGTAGTTGGCTACGTGACCTGCACATCCAAGTGCTCTGGGTTTGGTAACTCGCCAAATGACAGGGTAGTTACATCATTATCTGGTATATCCCCTACTACATCTTCATACACCAGTTGCAGAAGCCACCTCTCTGAGCATTTTCAGCTTTGACATCCAACTCCAACAGTCTTGCTTCCACTGTTTTTCTAAAGAAGATAACATTTCACTCTCTCCAGCACCTCTGCTGGCAAGTTGTTGGTTACTGTTATCTCCAGCATCCACTGGTGGTCTCTGTTTTAAGACTAGAAGGGCAGGTGGGACCACCTAACCTCAAGGAAGCTGCCTCTCCTCCTCCAGAAACCTCGGCAAAAAGACTCGCTAGCTAGACGGTAGGAAAAGCTAAGCTGCTCCAGCTGGCATGCTTCCTACCAGCCCACACAACGAAACAGAGAATTAGCCCCTTCCCACTGCTTTTCCTGACTCTCCTACTGAAGCCCTTTACGGGCACAAGTACCTTGCTGAGCCCAGGGGTTATTATATTACAGTCCTGTGAACACCTAAAGCTGGAAAAGGAGAGGAACGCCCCAACGCTGCCTTTTCACAGTCATCACCATCACGCAGCAGGTTCACAGCAAAACCCGTCTCTCACCTTGTTGACCTCTAGGAAACCATACACTTGGCAGCCCTCGTTCTTCTGCTCCTGCATTTTCTGGCTAAACCCTTCCCTCTTGCACTGCTCTATGGTATCCGGGTTCTTGACGGCCCAGCCTCGCCGCCTGTATGCTTCTCTGACATCGTCACAAGTATTCCAACACCTGCAAAAGCACAAGCACCATCTTACCATCTTTATCGCTGTAAAGAGATGCTCCAGCTCAGGACTTGAATCCTTGGTGGATTTTTCTTCAACAAAGCAATAAAGCAAACATCAGGGACTGGACCTTGAAAGTTGGCCTAATGCTCCTGAAGGAGCTCGAGCTTCTTGATGTACTTTTTGAGACTTTGGCATGAGGATGCAAGCTGTCTGAATGCACTTCTTGAGTCTGAAGAGGGCTTTGCCTGTCCATTTAGACAGTCACATCACTCCATGGCAAAGACATTTCCTACAAAACAACATCAGTGTCCCACAGTTCTGAGCAGTTTGGAACTTCCCCGTGTGAACAAAGCATCCGCCTGTTTCTATTCCTCCTTTTCTCTGTTTTTAGGCCAAGACTGTCAAAATGGGAGGGAGGGCTAATGGCAAGCTTTCTTCATTACTTTTCTACCCCTGGATAACACCTTGGGTCACCGGAAAATACAGTTTTCTTTCTTGGTTCCATGTTTTGCTGGGCCAAAGAAAAAGTTGAAGGCTGGAATCATGAATCCCTCAGGATGGCAACATCTCTGGGGAAGGAAGCAACTTGACAGACAGGATAAACCAAGTTACTAAAGAGACAATAGCATCAAAGGATAGTCCAGAACCTATGGACTATCACAGATCCATTCTTAAGACGAATTTGCAGGTAGGCAAATGAGAAACACCAAATGACACCCGTTGTTTGTGTGAGCGATGAATGTCTGGTCTTTGCCCCTGTAAGGATGCAAAGCCTGCTGCAGAAGTGAGAAGGCAAAGCCATAACCAGGTTTTATTCCAAGGCAGCTCAGGTAACAGTGAAATAATTTACACGGCTCCCCTCTGGACACCAAATAATCCCAGAAAAGACACAGTTTGCTAAGACACAATCTTTGTGCTACTGCAAAGGTAGTGCAATTTGCACTGCCCTTAAACTGAAGGGCACGTAGACAATCTAGACAACCTAACTCTGCACGGTCTTCACAACTGTGAGTGCAGCTTCCAAAGGCATACCAAAACCACAACAGTTCTCATCATTCTCTGAACAAGTGCCCAGGAGGATTTCATTGCACAGACCTTCACAGACATTTGGCAAAAAACATGCAGGCAACATAACTGCATGAATTCAAGTGCTAAGAAGATATGAAAAGGTGTAAAGGTTACCGAATGTCCTCTGACTCTGCCCCGTAACAGCTCTCGCAACGATCAGCATCCAAAGAATTTAGATCAAACACTTTTTCTTCTTCTTTCCCCAGCTCCAAGACAAAAGAGGATTCAAAGTGACGAGGCATGTCTAGAAATGCTGCGTTGTACTCTTGTTTTGTTCTACGCACAATAACTGTTCTACACAGGAATGCAACGATTTTGTGTTGGAAGCTGCACATCCTGCACTCAAAGCCCACCTGAAATAGTACGCATAGAGCCTGCTGAGGTGTGAAATAAGACCAATGAACAGAGTAGCATTTGTCATCTCAAGAACACCCTCCATAGAAAGAACTGGCTATCTGTAAGCCTTCCTGGAGCATCGATCAGACGTTACTTGCAAAAAGGCTTTGTTAAAACATTGTCTAAAGTACACCCAATCAGTACACTGTGACTGATACAGGACCTGTTACACAAAATTTTAAGTAGTTTTTGTGCCCAGACATTAAATTTTAATGACACAACCTGTGAATACAGAAAGGCTGCTAAGTGACACAGCAGTAAGAACACTATCACCACATTCCCATGACAGCTGGAGAAACCCTCGTACCTACCMATTGTTCAGCTCGTGGCTTAGTTTAGCCTTTCAACTTCAGCAACAGAAAAGTTAAATCYGAGTGACACAAATCAACAAATGTAGTTTATGCTGATACACAGGACTACACTATCTCCCAGAAAAGGTAATAAGGAGCTCATGTTTTGGAAAGGAAAAGTCAGGACAGTATTACTGTTAGACTGCAGCGCTTTGCCAGAATCGTTTCTGGTTCATATCGAAGTACAACGAGGAGTCACGACGTSTAAAAAAGGCAGAGCAGAGGTTTATGTAGCCAAGGACCACTTACTACAACTTGTAACCGATAAATCAACTGAAGTGTATTTATCGGGTATGCATCAACACACACAAAGTAAACGTAGCAAGGTGCAAGTTTAGGCGTAAGGGTCGAGTCACTGGAGCCTTCCCTGGAGAGAGGCTCTTTCCTCTAACCAGGTCAGCCTGCTGTGATTTAAAGATACAACCAAAGCCAAGGTTTGCCAGAACAGCTGCTTGATTTCCAGCCGTAAAAGACCATTAACTCAGCAGCTCTGTTCCTGAAATGCATCCACGAGTCCTTGTCATAATTTCAGAGGGACTAGGCAAAGACTCGCCTCGCAGTAGTGGTGAGCATAATAGGAGTTTGTCTGGTCTGCCAGTTTCATAGATTTGCGTGCTATAAACTCTCCAAGAGTTTATGGTGTTTAAATGCTCTTCAGCTGTCACTTGTTCCCGTGAATCTCAAAACAGGCATACAGTGATGGGAAGACTAAGACTACCAGAGCATCCATCCAAGAAAGGCAGAATAGCATCTTACCGTGCCTCTCGGCCTCTGGAGTCACACGATTGCCAGCTTTATCCAAAGGTTGTTTAAACAGATTGTGCTCTACATCCAGCTGCTGCTCTCCTGCTACGTCCATGGCATCGATGCTCAAATCTGAAACCCACGAGCAAGGAAAGCGGTCTGTAAACACCCATTKGATATGGCCTGTGGCAGGCTGAGGAAGCATTCAACCAGTGAAAATACAGAATCTTTCAGCCAGGGGGATAAGAACATGCCAAACTGGAAGGGCGTGTATGGCTGGGGCCAAGTGACGTATAGGGAATAAGATGCACGTTGCAGCACCCTAAATGGCCCTTCCAAATACGGGGTTTGGTTTGGTGTCCAAGAAGGACTGTTTCCGACTGCCACAGAAAGCGTTACCCCGAAAGGTACATACGCTTAAGGCAAAAAACCAAATCCAAACCCCTCAAAGCCCATAACCGTTTTCACAAACGCTGCTTCAGGAGTTAAGCTTAAAATTGGTTGAAAGGTGCCTCCTACCTCTACCCCCTCACCCTTCCCCCTTCAACACCAGCGCATTTCCTTGTGATCCCTTTTCACAAAGAAGATTGAGAAGGTCTGTGGTCTCGGCCTGGTACTGAAGCACCACGGTGCACTTGCTGGCTACGTGCTCTCTGACAAGACTGACAGCTGCTCTGCACAAAGCAGCAGAGGCTTCCAGTCTCTCTGGCCTTCCCACGCCCTTTTAAATGTGAGGAAGGCAAAGACCAGTAATATCTTGGGGGTCAGAAGGAAGTCAGACTCACTACATTTGAGCCCAGGGCATTACCCAGAGGAATTGCCACAACAGAACAAGAGGCAGGGAAGATTAGTGGACGGTCGGATAACGTGCACAGCAGTGACACCCAGAAAGACTTGCAAAATTTGCCGTCACTTCATCCTGCAACTTTGTTTTGAATTTAGTTAAAAGGTAATCAGATTATTGACGCTCATTCTGATTTTAAAAGTTTTGGAGAAAGGTCACCACGTGGCATTGGCATTACAGTCAGAATTTAAGTACAAAAATCACGGAAAAGCTGTGCCTCGTCAAGTAACTCCCAAAGGAGACTCTAAAGCTTTTCAACAACAATACAGGCAAACCTGGAGTCCCAGGTGAACTCTGTGCCAGCTTCTTCAGTCTGACTGAGCTCTCTGACAAAGTACACCACCCCACAGAAATGTAAGCGGGTTTATACACCTTAGCCTTATTTATAAGCTAGAAAAATAATACTGCCTGACTGGAAGCGCTGGTTTAAGYGCCCAGCGGGCCTGGCTGGAATCACTGCATTACCACACGGGATCACCAATTCCTCCCTGCCCGTGCCCAGGCAGCAGCACAGCACGCAGAAGCACCAGGCGCACTGAGCCTGTTGGGCCCRCGGCAAGTATGAAAATTATCCCCGATATTCAGAAGTCTGACTCACAAGCACAAGGCACGTGTGGAAAAATAACATCTAGACTGATCTTCAGTTTGTCTCCCCTCGAGTTGTCAACGTACAATTCCGGATGAACCTACGAACACAGGAAAAACAAAGAGGCCCGTTCCACTGGGAAGCAAACCAAAAGGCCTCTTTCCCTCGACTGCTCTGGCTCAGGAGCGGATTTTTAAGACGTGGGATTTGCGAGACACCCGAGCTGCTGCCTCCCACACCTTCCACGGTAGCTAAGCGCTTGCCACTTGTAGTACTTTTTAAAAAGGTAGTAACTTGGGAATCTTAGAGTTTGGGGTGGGGACGGGGGTTCCTGCGCTTGCTCTCTTTCCTTCGTGTTGCCTGCTTGGAGGCAGCGGAGACAGCGAGAGGAGATTCTGAGACGCTCTCCTGCACAGCCTTACAGTAGGAGGCCACAAGCCAACCTTTGGGCCAAGCGGCTTTCGGGGGAGCGCAGCCCGCTCCCACCATCAAGGCGACCGGCTGGGGGAAAGAAAAAACCCCAAACAGATCTGCGGCGGGTGAAGCTGCTGCGCGGGCAGCCCGGCGGAGCCGGCTCGGCGGGGGTGCGGAGGCACGGCAGGCCGCCCCGGGCCGCAGGGCCGCCTCTCCGCCGGGGCACCGCGGGCAGGAGGCGGCACCGGGGGGCCGGGCCCCCCGCCGCCGCCGCTACTCGCCTCCTGGGTGAGGTAGTACTGCAGCTCCGAGGAGAAAAGCAGCGCCACGATGAGCCCGCTGCCAACCGTCACTGCCGGGGAGACCGGGACGGCCGTCAGCCCCGCCGGTCGCGGCCGCCCGCCCGCCTCGCCTCAGCCCCGCCTC
>JAYKAV010000944.1:1556043-1654133 GCA_035582835.1 Phoebastria nigripes | reverse complement strand
TGGACATTAGGAAAAATTTCTTTACTGAAAGAGTGGTTAAGCATTGGAACAGGCTGCCCAGGGCAGTGGTGGAGTCGCCATCCCTGGAAGTATTTAAAAGACGTGTAGATGAGGCGCTTAGGGACATGGTTTAGTGGGGCATGATGGTGTTGGGTTGACGGTTGGACTTGATGATCTTAGAGGTCTTTTCCAACCTTTATGATTCTATGATTCTATGATCCCATGATTCTATGATCCCATGAAATTAGGGAGCAGTTGGCACTGTAAATTGTTGCCCTCCGGGGTTTGTGTGTCAAAATCCAGGTAGGATCATCGCCCTCAGCCCATGCAACAGACACGCGTTTCAGTGATGTGAATGCAGAGCAACAACAGTTTATTCAAAAGGAGGGAAGGTAATGAAGAATACGTTTGGATTTACTCTGCATCGTAAAGCTTTTAGCATTAAAAATGAAAGGTGCATGAGGCTTTGTAGCAGGATCCGGTGGTTTTAGCAGTCAGAGGATTCAAAGCAAATTCCTAGGTTTAGAAGAAATTTTCATCGCTCTTGAATGGATGGTCCATGAAGTTTTTATAGATCCCATGGGCTGCACAAAGAAAAAAAAAGATTCAGATTCTCTTTCTGCTTGTATTCCCTCCCTACTTACTCTCAGTCCATGAATATTTTCCTCTTGGWTATAAATACTTTCCAAAATACCTAATGTCATGTGTAGTCATGCTGGGACAGCCCTGTGCACTCATACCTGTGAGTAAGAAGAATGTTTTCCTATTGCTTCAGGAAAAGCAGGGAATTAAAATTGATATCGCTTGATACTGGGGTGAATGCGTTCATTCCTGACTGAAAATAGAAGGCTAGCTTTCATATGATAATTTCTTTTTACAACACTATTGTACTTTTTGCACACATTTGATGGCACTCAGAGATCTGTGTTCACCCTGCAACGTAACTGAATTCCCTTCTGTCCCCATACAGCACAGCAGCCCAGTACTGCAAATACCAAACCCTGATATTTTGCTCTGTCATAGGAGCTGTTAAGGGGTCAAACAGAGCTGGGACAGCACAAGGCTGACATCTCCGATGGTACTTTATCCTTCTTGCTGGGGCAGATCATGGTGCACATCTCAGGAGAAAGAGCATTGTGGAGCTCAACCTACTTCAATGCTTGACTGTCCTCATGGCATGATAGTTTTTTTTCCTTATATCCAACCTGAACATTCAATAGCACCTTGGGGTTAAGGACACAAGCAAAATAGATTTGTCTGCTCATACTGCAGATAAGCCTTGGTGAATGTCAAACTCACAATTTGCAGCAGGAGAGGAACCCCAAGCAACTTCCAACTCTTAGCATCTGGACAAGACATCTTCCTAAGCGACAGGACCCTTTTCTACAGATAAACATGTCTCACTGGGGTGAAGAAAAACCTGCAACAATAACAAAAAATTTCCTTCCCTATCATTCTGCAGGGCAGGACAATGCAGTCATAATGCCAGCATGGTTTCCCATTCTTTGAGCTGCCTTCACCATCAACTTGCCTTAAGGACTGTTGCCCAGATTTGGCCGTGTTGAAAGACCACGTAAGAAGTGAGATTACAAAGCAGGTCTACACCTTGCAGAGGTGGGATCCTTAGCTCACAGTGCATCTAAATGGATGGCCTTAAGGTCCAGGTGGAGAATGATACAGACCTCCTGACTCGTTGTCCTTTACCTTATGGAAAAGTGTCATGGGTCCAGAGGCTTTAATACTGGCTGCTATCTGAAAATGGTTGGCCAGGCTTCATCTTCATCTGCATACGCACTGCTGAGCGTGCTGTTATCCAAAGATCATGGTCACCACAGATACCACCTCAGGTGTCTAACACCTGAGTGTTTAGCACAATCTTTTTAGGAAGACAACAAAAGTGAAAGATCACTTTTCTTCAGAAGTCATAATTTCTCCACCTTTGAAAGAGTTTTCATAGGGGAGCACAGGCACTGAATTATTTGACTAACTCCTGCTCAGTTTCTAGCAATTTTAACCAGTAGTGGTTAAAATGTGCTGGGAAATTTACTTCAGGTGCACAAAAATCCCCTTCTAGCATCTCTTTTCCATCTTACCTGGAGGAATCTGGAGTGCCAAGAAGAGGAGAGAAAAGAGCAGGTAAAGGATCTTCATGACTGTGGATTTGCTGTGTCGCTGTAGGGAAAAGGACCAAGAAAGATGTATGACAGACAGTCCCTGGGATTGACAGTCTTCTGAACTCTACAAATACTATGTTAATCAAAATGGCATTTATATTGCCTTTTTCTTCAAACTTTCAAAAATAACCTGTAAGACCCATATGACATCATGACTGCTGTGTGAGCATTTCTGGGAAAAGTAAATATACATGGGGTAACATGCTTTCAGGATATGTGATCATTAAGTTATTTTAATAGTTTGATTGCTCAGATTTCTTTCACGTTTTGCAAATAGTCCTTAGCCAAAATACAATCATGACTTTATTTTTAAATGTTTTATCTAATAAATAAACAACACTAAGCAAAATGAGGTGATTGTACAGTCAAACTTACAAACTTCAGAAAAAAAAATGTTCATTTTGCAATGTTAAAATTTATCAAGAAATAACAGCTAAAATCAACTTGCTTAAAATCTTCAGTCTTAGTTTACAGGCAGCAGTTCTGGAATGGAAATGTATGACCAAATCAGTTCCCATTTGACAAATGAAATTTGAAAAGCAAACATGTAATGCCTGCATTGAAAGAGTTAATAATTGAACTAATATCAGCAAAATGGGATAAGATAGCCTAGAAGGGGGCTTATGGATAACGAAGAGGTAGTTAATGTCATATATCTTGGCATTAGAGAATCTTCTGGTCTGTCACAAATTATGTTCTCTTAAGCAAGGAAGGTAAATGAGGTTGTGCTGAAAGGTTGTATTTCTGCAAACAGAATGGTAGAGGGTGGCCCAAAACAGCTTCGAAATTAGTATTAGAAGTTTACACAAATTTCTGTATATTTGAAAATGTCAGGAGAAACTAATAGGCAAAGTTAACAATTCTGAAAATGAAATAAAGTTCTTAACATAGAGACATAGATAAAAAATATATACTGGTTTCCGCCAAAGAGCCCACCAATTTCTCCGGACCACAGACCTCTCTAAAGTAACCTGACTCAGCCAGATATTTTTCCTAGGAGCTAGTAAGCAGAGTATTTTTGTCAAAGCATTCTAGGTATTAGCACATATTTGAACTACTTATTCAACCTATGCAATTTCTGGAAAACTTAGACTAACCTTTTTTAGTAACCTACAAATTTAGGTTAATAATGCAGAGGTTTGGGGTTTTGGTTTTGGATGKTTTTTTTGAGGAAAAGACAACAGCAGACTTTGAAAGAAAGACTGAAAAGAACTGAGAAGTTACCAGGTATCAGGCCAGCCCAGAAGCCAAACAAGATCTGCTCTTGGTCCCTTCCCTCCAGAGGGCTTTGGCTGTGGGGCTGAGACCCTCTTTCATAACGTGTTTCCAAAGGGGAGTGACAACTGCTTTCTCTTCTCAGCAAGTACACATTGAGCCAATCAAAAAATTACCCATTTTTCAGTGACTTCGAATCCAACCGCAATCAAGTTGCTTTTCATTTCCCAGTGAAAAAGCAGGGTTTCTCTCTGAACCTATTGAAGCTTTTCTTCTGGAAAATCCCAGGTTATTCATGCAATACCTCTTGTGACACTCCAGTTTGTGTAAGATACGTTAAGCCACCATGGTATGTGTCAAACATCTTGGGACATACATTGAAGAGTTCCTGTTTAGGACCAACATAATCCATGGCAATACAAAACATCTGCATGCCTCTCTGCACTCCCAGTTAATTTTCTGTTCCATAAATACAGAATATAAGAACACAGAATGGACATATGACACTAAAACAAATGTCCATTGGCTTAGTGGCCAGTGGCTACTAAGGGTGCCTAAGTAAAGAGCATAAAATGTACAGAAATAGGGTGAGTGCATCATGGTTATGTCCCTGTACACCCTTCCAGCTGATGGAAAATACATCAGTTTAGGGAAATCCAGTGCCAGAGGCTGTCTCTGGACCCTTAGGCTGCAGAGCTCCTGATTGAGCATTTTTCCGTGACTCTGGCTGATCTTCTTGTACTTCTGGCCTCCACAGGACCTTCAGTTGATAATTCCACAAACATATTATGCCTTAGGTGAGCATTCATTTTTTGCTTATCTGCTCTCAGTCTGCCAGCTGATCATCTCTGCTTTTTCTGTCAAGGGAAGTAGCAAATAAATATTCCATTTTCACCTCTACATCACTACTGATGCTGTGGTCTCTTCTTACACCCCCCCTTGTCTGTCTATTTTCCCACAATGAAAAGAGGGATTCTGTCAACCACATCTGTCAGTCTTCAAATGGATCCAGCTATTTCAGTGGATCATTCCTGTGGTATATTTATCTGATTTTTTCAGTTCTACTACAGCCTTTTGGGAATGGGCTGGCTAGAATTGCATGCAATGTCCAAAACGCATCTTGGATTTGTATAGTGCCTAATCATATTTATTCTTTTGTTTTCGGCTCCCTTTTTTCCCTCAATTCCTAACATTTGCCTTGCCTTTTTTCCCCACAGGTGAACACTGACCTTTCTAGAGCAGTATCCACAGTGAAGTCTACAACTGCATTAGTGCAGTTTTGAAGTAACCCCTTGATGGTCCCCTGTGACTTCATGCTGGTTCGGTTTGTATAGGAATTTTCATGTGTGCARACTAGATTCCTAAGGAGGAAAGTGAACCAGAAGTTTTGCTTTCCAGGTACTCCAAAGGTACTCTGAAGTTACTCCAATGCCTAGTGGAGAATGAACCACTGTGTGGGCTACACCACCTCAAGGTCCTGTAGAATGTACATAACATTTCTTCCTTTTGGAAACCTGGAGAGTTTGGACTGGGGAACCAGCCATTTGAGGAGAGGCTGAAGGACCTATCTTTGTTCAGCTTGGAGAAAACATGGCTAAGGGTCATCTAATTGCTGTTCACAACTACAAGGGTCATCTAATTGCTGTTCACAGCTACCTAATGGTAGCTATAGAGAAGATGGAGCCATGCTCTTCTCAAAGGTGCACAGTGGAAGGATGAGAGGTAACAGACACAAATTACAGTGAGAGAAATTCCAATTAGATATAAGGAAAAAAACCCTCTCACAATGAGGGTCATCAAACACTGGCATGGGGGCCCAGAGGATTTATAGAATCTCAATCCCCATATAGATATTCAAACTCAGCTAGAAAAGGCTCTGAACAACCTGGTCTATCTTTGAAACTGGCTCTGTCTGGAGGGATGGATGCACCAGATGGTCTCTAAACACCTATTCCAACTTATATTGTTTTGTGGTTTATTCAATAGCAAAATCCAAGTCAAACTGAATTCATAAATCCATATAATGAAGAACTGAGGAGCCTCAGTACAATCTCTAGTGATCTTTTCCTATCTACTGATCTTCCACTGCACCAAGTCACTTGCTGACATACCCAATAACTATCCAAAGAAAGACACCAATACCAAATACTTTTTCATATCATATTTTACTTTATACCTCACTTCAGTCAACAAACATTGTTCATGCAATATTGTAATGTGACACCTGAAGTACATCATAATAGGTTATGATACGTTTGCTGTTTTGAATGACTGGTGTTTCTAATTGACCAAGATCTCTGCAAATGACAGCATGTCTCACAGATCATTTAGTATCAAAACTAAACTGAAATATTTTAATTGTTTATCGGTTCCTCAGCTTAGTTACTAGTGATGTGATTTTTTCAATGCTTTGATATTAATTTCTTAAGTATACAGAAATGTACACATGTGCATACATGCACAGACCCACATAGATATATATGCATGTGAAAACATGCCTGCAAATAATTTCCCTTAAATGCATACCCTGATAATTGAGATAGCTTTTTATTTTCTACATATTTTTATAAGTGAACTGTTTTTGCAATGGGGAAAAATGACAGTTGAATTTCTGGTGTGTCTATGAACTTCTGGCCATAAAGCAGAAAATGGAGGGAATAAAATTACAAAAGTTGCCRTTACTTCACAACTTGCCAAGAGTTTGTGGTTAGCTTGCCTACCAACTGTTGTTGTTACTCAACCTGATTCCTCAAGGAAGAAAAGTTGCATCATTAATTTTTACCATGTCCAAGGTCCTATGTGCAAGTAATGTCAAGGACTTGGCTTTAACGCTGAACATTCTTGACACTGATAATTATAAATTCTACATGGTCACTCCCATCGATACCATCAAAATATCTCTGCCTGGAGATGGGTAAGGGAGAAGCAGAAGAGGGATGGAGCACTTTTGGTTGTCCAAACCTCATAGCGGTGAGGCAGGCCTTAATGAGATTTCGGTTTGTGGCTCTCAGGGTGGAAAACCTTTCCATCCCTGCCTGCAGCTTCTGTTCTTATGAGCAGGAGGCATCAGTTTTGTACATCAGGAGGGACATATCAATGTTTTGCCCTTCACAATCTCAGTGTTTTTCTCCAGTGCCTTTTGCTGGTAGGTCTGACTTACACCAGGATCACAGTAGCACCAACTACATGTTCCTTCACCCAGGGTACCTGCGTAGGAAAGTGCATGGGATCCAGCCCAGCTAAGTTGGGCAGCACCTCACAATCATTTGGCTCTTGACATTAGGCAAGTAATCCTCTCTACCCAAAACACCATCTACTTTCTCRCTATTTTCAGTGCAGAGGGAAAGGGAGTCTTCATGGAGATTTTCTTTCTGCTTAAGTAACATGTTTCTTTTGTTTTCCTGTTTCATCAAAGTTCAGAAGATGATCCAGTTATGTTTCTGTCTATCTCCACAGCAATTCTTCACTCCAACTTCTTCAAGTTGGAGTTCACCAACGATGCCACACCTTCCCCACCCATTTCAGGTCCAGATCACCTGGTCCTCCTTGGAGGAGGAGAAATATTCTGATGAGGTCAGCATTTTATGTAATAATATAGTGCTTAGAGCCCTGTCACAAGAACTGATAGATGGAGCCTGAAGCGCTGCTCTGCCTGATGCAGGTGGGATATACTATTAAGGGAAGTGTCTTCACAATGAGGCTGCAGTGTGTCGTGAGGAGAAACGGCTTTCACCCTTTTCAAATCAAGATGTTTGGGTAATTGTGCCAAGATCACTTCCCAGAGCGGAAGGAGGATCTTACCTCCATCTTAGGAGTCTGTATCTTGCACAGCAGGTAAGGCAATTAAGAGCAAAAGGGAGAATCTCAAACTCTGCTCCTAATAGTTTTCTGGTGGAAAAAAAGCAGCAAATATTAGGGAGGTCTTTCAGTAGCGTCACCCCTATTTAAAACACTACTACACAAAATACCTGTCTGCTGTTCCATCCCTTGCCTCCAGAGGACGGTTTGTTCATGGCAATGAAGGCTCCGGGCATCTGGAAGTCATTGTATGCAGGCATAGCTAGAACATCGGGACCAACAAAAGGTTGAGCCCTAGCAGCTTGCCAAAGAGCAGATGTTTTAGTGTGCTCCAAAGCAGAGCTAGGTTGAACAACAGTGATGGTTGGTGGCCTAGCTAACCACAGACTGCTCCTCAGTCGTACAGTAACATCATCCCTTAGCCTCCTTCATGTGCACTGAACCGGATTCTAGACATAAGGCATAATCAATGCACGGAAGATTAAGGTATTTTGATGCCACTGTGGAGTCTATAGTATAGAAATCCAGACTCCTCTAGATTAGCTGCAAAAGCTGTTAGCAGCAGTAGATCCACCGAAAGGAGGATAACCAGTATTTAGATGTTGTTCTATAGTYGTAAGTGAATTTGCAAGGCATGTACTACATTATAGTTAACAGATAAAGTTTTGACCCAAGTATAGATTATCTGAATCAATAATGAATGGATACACAGTCATAAACTTCAAACGGTACACAAAAAGTATTTAATCAAACTCAAGACTTTAATGATTATGTAGTTATCTTGAGTAACCAGGGAGAAATGATGAGATTAACATCTGTATAAACAAATCCACCCTCCATCTTAGTTTTGACTTGACAGCTAATTGAAGGTATCAGGGTACCAGTGCAGAGTCCAGCCTCTTGGTGTAAGGACCACACTGTGACTGGCAGGCAGGCAGTGTGTGTTCAAAGCTCCTTGACACAGACCATATAGTCTAAAGTTTCTAAAAACCAAAGAATCTCTTTAAATTGAATCATATTTTCTAGAGACAAATGGCAGGAGTGATCTCACCAAACTTCAGATGTCCTAAAGGTAAACATCAAAGTCCAAGCTATTTTCACCGCTCTTCCTTTATAGTTAATGGAGATAAATTGTTCTAAAGATTTTTAACTGAAGTACAAACATTTACAATAAGAGTGCTAGAATAAATGCAAAAGTAACAGCAAGGAAATACAAGAAACCAAGAAACGTTGCATTAGGAGATGTTGTGCTACAGCATCTCCTGCAAGCTGAAGAGCCGTAAGGAATCATTCTGCAGAACAGTATAAATGGGAGCTGTGTCTCTGACAAAGCCAGCATTTCTCCTTCAGAGGGTTTTTTACATACATGGGCACTTTTCCAAACCCACCCAGCAAGCCATTAGGAGTCAAAACCATCTCAGTTTGGTAATGTATTTGACTGGGCACTGTTCTGTGCACATTCAGCAACTGCTTCTGAGAAGATAATGGACAAATCACTATGTTGCACATCCATAACTTTTGGAAATGTGTTTGCTAGTCTCTTTCTCTTTCCTTCTTTGTACCTTTTTTCTCGTTTGTGTCACTGTCGAGGGTCTGATGTTACCCAAAATGTTTCTGGTTTTCCCTTGTGTGGGGTCCTCTCAGAAGTGAAATTTCTCAGATGCCTCCAGGCCCTCTGAAGGAAGCATCTGGAGATATTCTGGCATTTTCTACACTGCTAGGCCATGATGGCAGGGAAAAAGACACAGAAAGCATGGATTCTGTCTCTGACATTTCGGTCAAAAATACCATCATACCTGCCATGGTACGCAGCTTAATTTTCTAATTTGCAGCCGTAGCATGGTCATTGTTTTCCTTCATAACATTTTGTCCTTTACATCTAACGTTCTGTTTGTCTTTTCTCTGTGTCAGTAAAAGAATAAGCATTGCTTACTTTTCAGCTTATTAATTACAAAGTTAACAGTTTAGTGCATAGTGAAATTATGAGGTATGAGATTATAACATGAATACAATCTTTCATATAAAATTTTATAATAGATCACATTTTCATTTCTACTACTTCCTCTCTGGATTACTCTCGTTTTTTTTCCTGTTGTTTCGGTGTCCTTTCTGATATCAACTTTTACTCAATCTTTCTCAGGCTGCCCAGCTTCTGGAAGGATAACCAGCACACCTGCCAACCTCATATATATTTCTCAAATTATCTATAAAAGATAAGCAGTTTATTAAGAATAAATTTCATTTCTAATCCTTCCAGTTCTGAACGGCAGTCAGAAGTCACACATTCTTTCTATATACATGTGTATGTGTGTTTTTATATACATATTATACATGGATCAGTGTATATACAGGTATTCAAACACTAAATATTTACTTCAAAGGTTGTCAAGATTTTGCAGGTTCTGAGCCATGAGCATGTTTGCTGTTACTCAGCCTAAGTCCTTTCTGGGACACAGAAGCAGAAATTCCTATTTCTGAAGCCCTTCTGCTCTAAGTCTAAACCATACGAAGAATTCCATCCTCTGTTAGGCCATCCTTATTGACAGTTTATTCCACATCATCCAGCAAATGGCACTGGCCGGGGTAAGGAAGATGGGTAGCACATATGAGAAGCCTGGTTAGGAAGCGCTGCTGAAGCTCTGTCTCCTCTTCCACCGCAGCGACTGATGTAGCTGGCCACGTGTTTTTAAACCCTTGACAGTCCACCAAGTCAGCCATGGCACRGAGGAGGAATTTTCTGCATTTTTTTTTCACAGGGAACATACTAAAAAAAATTCTCTGGATCTCCAACACTGATTTTACTGTAGTACGGAGTCAAATGAGGAGATTTTTGGCATGGAGAAAATGCAGATCTCCCTGCCGCCTGCGTCTACTTGTGAGCAAATTTTTCCTCCAGGTTTACCTTTAGTCTGGCAACTCTGTGTGGTTTTCTGGTTATTATAAACCCCACAYGGTCCCTTTCTGCGACAGCAAGAGATGTTCTTTCTTTCCACCTTTCCTTATCCCCATCCTGACAAGATGCCTGGTCCCAGTTCCTTTGGGACCTTCCCACGCTCCCGTGCTACCCCATCTCCTCTGGATGTGTCTCTGCTTATCCCACTCTCTGCTCCAGAAGTTTTACCCCCCAAAAAATATCAACAAATAATTGTCCATGAGCCAACAATGTAAAGTCAAGTCATGCCTTGCAGTAGCAGATTTGTTAACCTGTGATACGGGGAGTTCATTTCCATACTTGGAGGATGGTGGGAAGACYCAGACGCAAACAGCTGCTGTCAGCTTGGCCGTCAGACACATCGCTGTGCTGTGTCCCRCCAGGCAGGAGGTCTGGATCTGTGGTGCCCTCGTCCGGAGGTTGCTGCCTTGCAGCTGGGCTGTGCAATGCTTGTGCATCTGGTGTTATAAAGGGGAGAGGTGGGAGGAAGTTGTGGATGCACAGCGGTAACCAGAGGTTTGACAGCACATGAGACAGGTCATCAGTGGCATCCCGGCTGTGCTGTGCCTCATGTTTGCATAAATCCCTATTTGTCTTTTTTTTTTTTTTCCCCAGGCATCTTTAGTGTGCGGAGAGAGAGAGGTTAACTTACCACAGCTCTTCAACCCAGCTTGCTCAGTTACTCAGCATCCCGGGCCCCATTGTGCAGCTGGGCTGGAGCAGAGTTGAGCACCAGGTCACAGAGAGCTGAAACCTGGGCTGCAGTAGAAGGTTACAGAGGGGTTTACAGAAATAAAAGCTGTAGGAAAATAACACTGAATGATTTCCTTCTTTCTTCCCCGTACCACAGTGCTTACTTTTACAAAACAAAATATATAGGTATTCTTTTTCAAATAACAAACTGCAGCCTTTGAAGGATGCTCCCCGCTGAGTTTTTCAGCATGACCCAAAGGACCAGCACTCCCCATCTCTCTCCTGGAGACTTTATTCATTTTCATTCCAGTTGTTTTCCCTATTGACAGTTACACAGCTGTGTCTACCCTATTCCCTTTGGAAAAGAGTGTGGCTTGAAAAAAGCAATATGGACTTGCTTACACAAGGGAGAAGGGTAATTTTCTGGATAGGGCTGGTGCGGGAGATGGGAGCTGAGTGGCACCAGGTTTCATGGACGTTAATTGCACTCGAGTGGGCTGGAGCAGGGGTGCCCAGGGACTGCCTGGTTATGGCTTCTTTATGTGAAAGAAAAAACTAGGATTGCCTTAAAAGATGCTGTGACAATTCCTGATACAGTCAACCCAGTACCACAGCAGCCCAAAACTTGCATGAGCCGTCGCTGCTCTTAAATTGGGCCATGTGTGTAAAAATGCTTTAAATCACCTTGGATGAAAGGAAGAGGAGGAACGTAAAACTTCTATGATGTCTTAGAGACCTGAATTTTCCCTTTACAACAACTGTGTCCAAGAGACGATGTCCCACTCTAGTAAAAATAAATGTATAACAGAATAGGTGGTGTCGCCGACTTCCCCTGGTGACTGCTGCAGTGCTTTATAGATCTTCTGGACCATGTAACCAGGAGGACCATAAATCTTGCTRCCCAGGAGGGATGCCACACTTGGGTGAGGAAGGGGACTGGAACAGGCTGYTTCTCTCTGCGGGACTCTATGCGGATGATTTTAAGAAATCTCAGTGCTGGGAATATCTTTCTCAGGACCAGCTTTTAGCTTTATAGTTACTTGAGTGCCCTGAACGGAAAGGCAGCTCAGATGTACACCTTCAAGCTATTTAAACCTATGTTTTGGTCCCAGCTGGGTAAACTCTCCATGTGGCATAAAGCCTGGCTTTGCAATACAGTTGGTGACGCACGGATAAATATTACTGCTGCTCTGTAGACGTAAAGCTGAATTTCTGCTCTATGGTTCCCCGAGCAGCACATTTGCCCTCATATTTCAAGGGCTTTGGAAGCAGCTGGCAAGCCCTCTGTTTGCATKTGTCTTCTCTGAGCTTGGGGGTCTCTGCAGGTGGGAGAGGTGCAGCCCAGCCACAGTGCCCGGGGGGAGCAGGGGGYGGCTCACTCTGCACCGCTGCACAAAACACCGGGCAGCAGCTGTGATTTCCAGGCAGGTTTTGGCCAAGTCAGGTCTGGGCAGGTTTCCACGGGGCTGGCCAAGGCCACTGAATGGACAGCGGGCTGTTCCCCAGCTGGATTTCATGCCGTTTTTTGCAAATTGTGGATGTGCCACGAGGACAAGTATTGGGCAATTGTACCAAAGGTCTGTCATCCCTTCCAGTTATTTGCACAGAGCATACTGGAGGAAAAGGATGGCAGAGAAAAGGTGAAGGATCCTTATGGCTTCAAGGTGGCTGAGGACATCCCATCATCAGAGGTAAGCTGCGGCATGACGGAGGTGATAGACACACAGGGTTTAACCCAGTTGCCTTCACACCAGCATGGAGAGCAATTTGCGGTGCTCTGGACTGTCTGAGATCTCCACCTGGGGCTGGTGGACAAGGGACAGGACAGAGGAGACCAAGCCTTGCTGGAGCAGCCGGGGAGGCCAGGTGGGACACAGGGGCATCTCAGGGTGGCATTTGGCTAAGTGGGAGCAAAAGAATTGAGGCCTGAATATTCACAGAGGATAGGAGTCTGTGGCATGCTGAGTGATAAAAAGCCAGCTGGGATTTAGAAGAGTCCTTCCACATGTTCATACTAACAACATTTTATATATAAATATATATATGTGTTAGCGTGGATTTGCTAGGAGGACTGTAGAGAAATGGGAGAGTAAGAAATGCCATCATTATAGCACACATGTAACTTTAAATAAACAATTCCTTAAATTAATATCCTGACTATTCCTGAGTAAATCACAGATTAGAATATTTGGATTATTCTTTTCTATTCGTATGTTCTTCAGCTAAGATAAAATATAAAGCAGTTCAGAAAATTCAGCCTTTATTTCTCTTAGAATATTTATATATTATGAATATATACATATATAGACACAGGCATACAAATATATATATACATATATATATATATGTGCTTGCATATGTTCTCTGTATAAAAGAAGAACATGATTTTTAGGGCTCCACACAGTATCCTTTGCAGTACTGCAGAGAAAGGAAACTAAGACATTCAGCTGTCAAAATGCTTTCAGTATACAATATTAATTGATATGCAATATTCATTCTTTTATTACACATGTTCAATTGCCAAGAAACAGGTTAGGGAAATGTATCACTTTTGGGAGCTTGAGTAGCCAAAACAATATTTAGAGTCAATAATAGTATACTGTAATTAAAATAACAGATAGTTTAATTACCATATTTAAGAAATTTAAAGTAAGTTTACCATCAAGTATAACAACAGATATAATTAATTAGCTGAAGATCTTATCCCAGTCTTGATTTATATTGGAGCTTTGATGTGTTTTGTACCACTTTGGGCAGGTGGCACAGGCACAAAGTGGGAAACAGGAGGAAAGAGACATTTTATCCTMTTTCAAGGTCCTTTTCAGGAGGTGACTGATTGTCAGACCCCAAAAGCTTTGTTCAGAGCTCTGTGCCTCTAGGAACACATTTATGGATTTCATATTCACAGTGTTTATTTCTGCCTCTTTACATTTCATCATTTGATTGTTTAAGTAATTTTTTTAAAAAGAAAAAAAAAAACCACCCTAACAATAGAAACAAATGCTCCTGCCTACTGTAAAGCACATATACAGGTTCCATCAATTAAATTATACAGGAATGGGACTTAAAATAGCTGTCTCTTTCTGGGCAGTTAAAGCACCTGTTTGGATTTTTCCTATCATATCACTTGGGCCTAAGTAAACAGGTTTTCGGGCTCCTGTGACACAGAGACTGGTGATTTCTAAAGGAAGCAAATGTGTCCCACCTCCCCAGGCGCTCGTCGTTGGCTGTCTCCAGCTGCCGAGGCAAAAGAAATCCCATACTCCTTCTCCCTGGACCTGCCTCTGTTACCTGTTAGGTTCAATATGATTTTCAGAGCAAGGACTGGCTTCTTGTCCATCGCAGGAGTCCACAGCAGATTGCAAAACACTGAGGGCTTTGAGGTTGGACTGTCAGAAAACATAATTCAGTAACGTATCAATGCTGGGAATTAGAAGACCTCAGTATAATTAAGGAGAAAATCCATAAAACTCTGCTATCAGAATAATTTACCTACTCTTGACTGAAGGCGGCTGCTGGAGATAAATTTCAGTATTAGCTCTTCATTGCCCTCTTCTGGGAGGCAGGTGACCTGGGCACATGGATGCTGTTTGGATGCCTGTTTGGAGTACAAGGATGTTGGTTTTTTTCCTAGACTCTTAGTAGTATGACAATCAAAACACAACATCTTTTTCTGGGCTCACCTGGGTGCCCTCAGGGTCCAGGAGATAACAGCGCTGCCATCAGTCTTTCTGGTCCAAACCCTCTGGGAGTACAGGGGAGCAGTTTGACCCAAATGTGTTTTTGTGGAGATTGTTTCCTTTGGCAACCTAGCAAGTGGGTGYGTGGAAGTGGGTGCCTCCCTGAAACTTGAATTATTCAAACAATAATTATTGCCTCTGCAATGAGTAGAATACAGATGTGGTAAATGCATGAAAATGAAAATATTCTTGGTGCACGGATAATCGTGCTCTTCTGTGTGATTGGGCTGCTGCAAAAGGATTGCTAGAACTAGGCTGGGTGCTCAACTCCTCTCTGCCTCTCAAGGCATCTCTACAGCCCACAAGACCTATCAGGAGCTCTTTTTTTTTTGAAAGTCTTGTGCAAAAACTGAGCTTCCCTAATGTAGCTGTTTAGGTGCTGTGGTAGGTATCTCCAGGCTTCAGAGAGGACCTTTTTGCAGTCAGCACCAGGCACCATGGCCATGGGACAGCCCTGTAGAATCAGGTCCCTGTTGGAGCCAAACCAGCAGTTTTCAGTATACATCCCAGGATGATTTTTTCACAGCCCACAATGGATCAATGTGTTGTACACAAACCGGGGTGGTGTAAGGTGCTTTTCAGAAGAGCCAACTCATGTGTCAGAGAAAGGGGAGGGAGTTCATGAGCAGTCACCATTTCTCATTGACTGCTGGGAAGTGACATTTCAGCTGCTGGGAATCGCTGTGAGAAGTCCATGTCCTTGGCCAGCTGGTCTGTGGCAGCTCTGTCATCAACAGAAATATATAAAGACAGTTGTTTTGGGGCAAGACATCACGCTGTGAAGCTCCCCATTGAGAGGAACCAGGTAGGACAGATATGTCACCTCTCCACCTGCTACCTACTGATGTCTGAAGTCCTCCAGGGTGAGCTGAAGGTGTAGTTTCCACACCAATCTCAATTGATAAAGATACAAATACATATCTTTTTGATAATATTCTTTGCTTCTCTAGAAATTCATCATTCCAAGACGTATAATTTTGCAGCTTAATTAAATCCTCATAAACAACTGAAATGTACAATGTTCGGTATTTCAGTAATGCATTTGGCTGATTATTATAGTCAATAATGGTGATTCTGAGTGATTATAGTAGTTTGTATTATTTTCAAAAGTTAATTGGAATCTGCAGCAAGAACTAATGGTGGAGAGATACTCTGAGGCTTTCAGCTGGCACACGTTATAGTGGTAGATGGCTCCTTAGATTTTTCTGTAAAGACGTTTTCAAGGAGTTACTACTGGCTTTTAAGCTACAAAAATGACTATTATTCAAATAACTAAAGTTTCTGAGTGTTCATTATCCAGAGAAATTAGAATGGTTTAAGTCATTATCTACATATATCTGAAGCAAAATATGTGATAATTAAATAAAATGGACATTTTAGTCATTAAGCGACTTGCTACAAATATGAAGCACCGCACCACATGAGCTGCCTTGAAGAAAGTTAACTCCATCCCAGCCAGACCCCGTACGGCTGCTCAGATAAAAATGGATAAAACTCTAAATGGAAGTATCGATGATTTTGTGCATGTAACAGCATTACCTATAAATTATAAAAGGGACTTAAGAAAATCATGCTTATTTTATAAGACTTGGATAAAAGTTAGAGGAAATTTCTTAATTTTTTAAAGTTCTAACATCCAGGGTGTATGGGATACAAATATAGGAGTCTTCACTGGAGCTGGTATAGACTATCTTTGCAGTTGATAGAAAGAAAATCACAATATTAATCTCATTCTTTTACATTTTATGGGCATAAATACGTTTTCTCGATCTTATGCAATGTGCTTTCAAAGATATCTTTCCTCAAAAAGTGGCATTTCATTAGATTTATTCTAGAACATTTACTCTCTTGCATAAATGACAATTTTTACCAACAAATATGTCATAAATAGTGTTTGGATYGGGTAATCACAAATGCAGGACAAATGCATGACCTCTTTCTTTTTTTCTTAGTGGCTGTTGTATTTGGTGGCACTGAATTCAGACATGAAGATCTTTTCCCTTTTCTTTGCTGTTCTCCTCTTAATGCTCCAAGGCACTTTAGGTAAGAGTTACATAAAATCAAAGGAAATGCAGAGGGAAGATTGTGAGTATGGAGTACCTAATATAGAAATAGAAATAGAAATAAAACGGGTTTTAGTCCCTTTTGCCCAAGGCCAGCTAGCGCTGCCAGTGTGTTGGGCAGACTTTAGCAGTGAACAGACACCAGCTGGGTCCCATGGATGCACTGAACCCTCCTGCTTTGGAAAATAAGGGAATTTAATGGTACGGATGTGGCCAGCCTGAAGGCAGACTAGAATATTGCTGTCATGCTATAACCCTAATTTGTTCTTAGTCTTCTTTGGGAAGGAAAATCAAGACTCTGGGGTTTTTTTGTGCAGGTTTCATGCGTGCACCTAATAACGATGTGCAATGCAAACAGGCTGGGGGTACCTGTTCCACCGACCACTGTCCTCTACCTAATACGAGGTCCTTCGGACGTTGCCAGCAAGGGGTCCCTTGCTGTCGGGCTGTGGTGAGTTATGGATTTGATGAAGATCTGGTGTTTCTTTGGGGAATGGGTTAATTACTCACTTTCACACATCCAGTCTGCCTTTTAGATGTGAAACTCCTCTAGTGCAAGCCGACAAGCGAGCAGAGACTCTGTACACTCAGATATAGGATTTCCTGAGGATTTCCTCGCTAGTTCCCCATGTACCATTAATGATGTAGCTCGAGTGCCTCATGGGAAAGATCACAGTCAAATCTCTTTGGCAAAGATAAGTAATTAGCTAGAAATGAACTCTTTTCTCTGCTGTTCCCATTAGCTGGTTCAAACTGCTCATGATGAGTAATACTGGCTTCAAAGGACACATCTCTCAACATGCACACTGTCTGGAGACCTGGGACGTTTGGGTCAGGTTCATAGGAACCCTGGATGTTCCTCATTGCAAAGTCTGCCAGGTCTCACAGTCAGAAGAACAACCTGAAAGTCATGTTGTTCTGCTAGATGTTTTCTCCAGTTCCATAGTTCTCCCCTTTCAGACAAAAACAAAACATAAAATCTTAATTTTTCTTGAATTCCTTACTAGAATCCTAAAGTTCAGGCTGTATCTTTACTCCAACCTGAAACTGCAGAAACAAATATCCACAATGATTCTAATATTTCATTTTCTGTTTCTTTTTGCTGTAAGATGCTGTAGCTAGTCTTATTTTTGGAGGCTCTTATTTAAACTTTGTTCAATATTAATAGGAGAGGTGTTAAAAACAAAGCATGAGCAGCAGATGTATATAGAGAAATTCCGCTCCATACCGAGCTTTTCAGATGAGAAGGAAGCTTCAGGTACAGAGACCTGGCAATTCGTTATTAAATAAAATAGAAAGACAATTAATGTTTAAAAATCAGCAGCAGCAGAACTATGAATATCCTACTAAGAACTGATGAGTTATCCAGGAATATCAGCTCTTGGTGCTCATACAATCCCTTCTGTGCTTCTTATTCAAATCTTTTCCTGGTTATAAGTACAAAATCTGAAAGTTTCTTTCTTTTTTTGCAGTATGATTAGTGACCGTTGACATCTCAGACTGGCTAAGCAGAGCTTCTGGCAATTTAGGACATGCATCATCCCATTGGAAAATCTGGAATTTTGAGCTGAAAATATTCATTTAACACACACACATGCACACACCAAAATATGAACAACAACCGAAAGAAAACAAACTTGTCCACCAACAAACTTAATGACCTGAGGAAACTCCAAAGCAATTCTTGAACCACCCAGAAAAGATCAATATTTCTCATTTTTCTAAAATGTTTTTCTGTTGAAACTATATTGCAGCCACCAACATCTATCCCAGAGAGCAGATCACCAACATGCAGGAGCCTGTCCTCACGAAAGGATGCAGAGCAGGTTCTTCCTTTGTCCCTCAGAACAGCTACTCATTATTTTCTTTTCCTTTTAGAGTCAGCAATAATGTGATTAGCACTAGAAGACAAAGTCTCCAGGAGACACTGAATGCTCAGCTGGGGTGTTAGTATTTCATAGTCTATATATCTCCATAAATTTTAATAAACTTGCTCCAGAAGACCTTGTGTCCGATCCTTATACCTGTGAGGAATTGTGTGTGTGTTTTTGCTGGAAGATCTGGCTCTCGTCTCACCCGGGGTCAGCGTGACATGTGCCTTGTGGTAAACTTCTCCAAGAAGAGGAGAAGAAACCAAACCCACGTACAGACAGGAATATGGCCTCGTCCTATTAATTATTAGGTTGACGAGTAACAGTCAAGAATAACTCCTCCAAACCCACTGTGATTAGGCAAGCAGAAAGCTGGCACAAAGTGATCATGTTCAGGGCCCATGGCAGTCCTAAAACCATGGCATGGAGAGCATGGATACTTTTAGTCATCCCTTATCTCAAATCCTTTTGGCCTTTTCATTAGCACTCTGGGATGTCAGGGATGGGGAAGGGAAGCAGGGGATGTTTCTATACCTTCTAACAGCAGGTGCCGAGACTCCAGGCTGATGGACATGCAACCCACTGCCTCCAGATAGCATCAGGCAGCGATAAATAGTTTTAGTAGTTTAGGATCCAGAGAAGTAAAACCCCATTGACCTGATGCTGGTCTGGACTAAATAGAGGCAGCAGGAGCAGAACAACCTGACTGTGGCAAGGAGGTTTCAAGACCTAAAGACATTGGCCTTCTGCCACCCTAGGGGTTCTCTGCATTGCCATTCCCAGAAATTCAAGTTGGGCTAGCAGATGCAACCCTGTACAGGAGCGGAGGAGTGAGCCTGAACCCCAGCCTAGTGCCCTGGACTGGGATGGCAGAGGGAATGGGTTCTAGTGCTTCTTGATTTATTAATAAATATGTTGCCACACAAATGGCTGCAACCCAGACACTCTGCAGGACAATTTAACAGGACTCAACGACACGTGCACTTAAATTAACTTAATTTAGTTAAATAAACTGCATTTACAGGTTGATTTTTATAGACAATAAGAACAGCAAAAACCATCCTGACATACATGAGCAAATGTCAGCAATGTGGTTTCACAGTGACTTGCTTTTATTAGAATTGAAGCTGCAAATCTCTTTATCGGGGTACAAGAACTCCTCCTCAGATCTTCTTGTGCTCCTCAGGGTCTTCACCCCCATGGGAAGGGCTCCCCAGGCTTGCACCGAGGTTGGGATCCATGGATGTCAAAAATGGGAGATGTCTCAGGTGCCCAGAGCCCTTGTCTACGTGGTCAGTGAGGTGTCAGCTCTAGGAACTGGGTGTCCTGCAAAGAAAAATCAGGTGCTTAGCTAGTCCATCTATCTCTATCCAAAAAGTCAGTTATACCTTGCCATCTCAGACTACCGTAGACATAAGGTAACGCATAGGGTTAAAGACTACTGGAGATCCTTGTGATGTGGACCACTGACCCAGAATACCTGTCAGGATATAGTTTAAGAATAAAACTAGTTTAGGAATAAAGAGCTGTGCTGGAGAAAGTGGCTAATCCTCCCACTTTCCTCCATGTCTTTTTTCTATGAAAAAGGTGACAAGGCTTCTCCCTTTTTTTGCATCCTTCAGCATTATGCTTCACAGAAATCCAATTAGATTAAATATACATGTAAGTAATTTAAAAAAAAAAAAAAAAAAGAAAAGAATCATGTATGGGGTCCAAAAAGGTAGATCTGTTACAGTTCCTTTGGTATGAAATGTCACCAACTACAGAGCTGGACTGTGACATATTACAGCATCACTCTGCATGGGATATCTCCTAYAGATGCAGATGCTTTCTCACTGGTGCTGATGAAAAAATGTTTTATTCCTAGAAGGTGGAAAATGTCCTGTGGCACTTTGGTCTAATATCTAGCACTTTGCACCAGATAAAGTAACCCAGATAGAGAACTGCATCGCTGGTATGAGTCCTGGCTTGCTTAATGGTTATTCTGTGCTGATAAGCTTTCTTTTTTGGTAGTGCGAAGCTCCATGCTGCTGCCTGTGTGGCTTGAGGGAGAGTCCTCAGAGCTGTCTCAAGTCAGTTGTGTCCACCCTGCTTAGTAGAGGCAGAGTTTGAGCATGAGCTGGTTCTGCCCTGGTACCAGACTCATGCTGGAAGAAGTTATTAGTGATATGTGACACGTTATTAGCGATATGTTATTAGTGATACGGAGATTCAGAGGGTGTAGGCTTGAGCGTGAGCTCAAACCTGCATTAGGGTCACAGCTGAGGTATAGTCTCAGTGAGCTTATGGAGAAAATGGCTCCCCGGCTGCAAAGACAGCCAGCCCTGGCTCCTTTATCTGCAAACTCCAGGACCCTCCCTGCTCATCACCAAATTCTCCCTGCGGTTTTTCAGAGAAAGCAGACTGGCATTTTTGACACCACAAGGCTCTGCCTTTTTGTTACCAGTTACAAAACCCAGCAATCAGAGGGGKTTTTTGGAGGGTGTAGGGGGCTGGAGACAGTGGCCTGTTGTGTCCCAAAAGGGGGAAAAGCCCAGTAAGTCTATTTGTTCTCAGTGCAGTGGCATTTCTCTGGAGGACTTCATCTTACCATTTGCAGCATTTCAGCTTCCCATCACGGCAGGTCCCAACATCAACCATGGGAGCAGAGCATGCAACAAACGAGCAGTAGCCCCGGTTTTGCCGGCATGCTAAGGTGTCAGCAGCTTCTTGGCTGTAAGCTGCAAAAAAACCCAAGGGAAAATTGATGTTCATTTATCAAGGCAGAAGATTGGAGAGTTGTGGCATTGGACTAACTAGTGTGGTATGTGGTTTCCTGCCAGAGTGCCTGGTTTGTGATTGGGGTAACCTGGTCACACCTTCTTAAGATCTTTACATCCATATGAAATGCAAACTAACCAGAAGAGCAGGTTGTAATGCTAGCATGGAGAAACAGTCTGSCTGATTAATAGTGACCCGAAGATAACTGTCTGCTTCCTTAGCATCTCTCCTGGAGACATGCGCTTGTCATTCCAGTTACACACAGAAATACTATGTTATGTAGAAAAGCCATAGGAAACACAGAAAAATGTATTTTTAAAATTAATCTCACATTACTCTCAGAAAAAAAGTGATGATAGTMAAATATAAATGTCTTAACTAAACTTCTTTAAGCTTTCAGTTCAAGTTTCAGCAAATGTAAAGCATATTTATGACTCATAATCTTTATCTCCTACTTTGAATAGCTTTGTGGCAGGAAGAACTGAGCATTGTGAGCATGAATAGCACRCTCACAGGAAACCTGTGCACTGTGTTACCATGTAAAATATGGTGAGGCTAACACAGATGGCATAAAACTTCACAAAAGATAAATCTTAATCACAGCCAAAGCAATGGGACTAACGCTTGCCAAGCTAAGATATTTTATACACTGAAGTATACACTATAAAATAAAGTCTGTGACTGCTGTCACTAGTACTGTATATGGTTTAGCTAGATGCTATGCTGGTTTTACCATGTCGGTATGTTCAGAACTGAAGGGCCAAATGCTCAGCTGGTGGCAAAGACTGCAGGTCCAACATCATCAGGGGAACTGCCCGGGCTTATCCCAGCTGAAAAGCCCCAAGTCTGGGTTCAGAATATTTCCAGGCTAAACTTTACTTGTTCCCACTGGGATATTCAGCCTGAGATTCAAATTGTGTTAGTTTTGTATGATTTAAATGGATCTCTTATATCACCTGGAGCCTTGTATACCTGTGTACTTAAAAGGCAGAAGAGGCCCTTATCAGCTGCACCAACTTCTTGCTAAACACAAACCTGACCATTTCACGCAGTACTTTCTGTGCCTAGCTCAATCCACACCTGTCATCAAATTGGACTCTATCCTTAATTTGAAAGGCATGCAAGCTTTATTCTAAATTAGATCTACCACATTTCAACCAATTTGTCCTAGTGGTTCTCAACTCTTTTCTCTTAATCACATATTATTCAAGTGTGTTGCTGATTTCACTCAGCTGATTTTAAAGACATCATTAGACCTTGGTTTCCCTTGTCTCCTAAATTAAAAAGCTGTATAGTGTTATGGGTCTTTTCTATGTGTAAGTCTTTATGAAGAGATATAAAATAACTTGTTGCCCTTTCCCAGAGACTCTACTGGAATTGCACCATCCCTACAGCCATCTCAGGGGTCACAGTTTGCTTTCAAATGGAAAATATTTTTTGTAATGCATAAAATAGGAAAAGTCCAAGAAAGCAATCCAGAAGCACGCAGTACAGGCTTTGCTTAAAGCTCCTACAGGTGCCTGCTTTTGGCCTAAGTAGTTCTACACTTCTTCATTGAGTAGACAGACATTTCCTCGTCTAGGAAAGTACGTACAAATTTGAGTCTACTGCACACCAAAACAGGGATGGAGATAGCTTAAACTTCTCTAAAGTCCCCCAGACAGCCTGGAATGATGCATACACTCCAAATCCACTTAATGCGCATAGACAGTATAGAGTTCAGGCAAAGCCCCACAGTCATAACTACTTTTTTCCAAAAATATAGGAGGTCTACTAATCTAGAATACACAGTCAGGAGGTAGGGGTGCGAATGTGAGAAGAGAAAGCTCTGTCATTGCAGGATGGTGTCTTAAGTATCAGCCYAAGAATTTCCTGAATACACAGGAGCATCTTTTTTCCATCATGTCATCATGCAACTGGAACACAAGATGCATAGGGCTAGAAAGAGACCATCAGTAAGACTATCAAGGACCTTGACTCAATAGCTTAAAGATCAGGACTATGACTGGGAAGGAGACTTCTAATATGAAAGTCACGGAGTCTGAGAGCACAGAGGTAATCTGAACCTCAGCACTGGGCTCTAATGGACTTCTCTGCACATGCACCCTTTTAGCCTCCATCTTATCTATTTTCTATCTTACCTGGAGCAGCCTGGAAGAGGAAGAAGAGAACAGCAACGAGGAAGAAGAGGATTCTCATGACTGCCAGCTGGTAGTGGGATGGTCTTTGCAGGTCTGAAGATGCTTGAAGATGGACAGAAGCTGATGTCCGAGGCAGAAGATGGCTAGTCCCTGTACTTATAAAGGCTCTGGGATGGAGCAGTGCAGACAACTAGGGGGGCGGAGGAGTGGTTGTCTGAAGAACAGCGAGTTCATTGCCCTATTACTATAGAGACTGGTGATGTATGAAGATGTTGCAACCTAACACATTTGAAGATGCCTGACCTGAGCAATGACCAAATCACGCTAGCTGACCTGAGCAGCCAAGTCACTCTGTGCTCGCATGCCCTGTGCCAGCTGGTGGGTTGCACCCGGGGAGGACACAGGATTGGAGGAGGAGGGAGGTGGGTTCCTGATCTGCAATACTGTAAACCAGGCAGATGTGCTGATGCCCCATGGCTCTTGGCCATGGTCTTGTGACAGGCTGTCCTTCCCGCAGACACCAGGCACAGTGAGAGTAACAAAGGCTGGGCAGCTGGCCTGCAAGGCTGCATGAAACAAGGAGGCAACAGGCCCTCCTCCTTGGGTGCAGGAATGGATCAGAGCTTCGGTCCTTGCTTGGATCAGAGTTGTAGGGCTGCAGCTGAAGAAGGCAGGGTAGGGGTGAAAGGGTTGTGGACATTCTGCTTCCTGGCTATGAAATCTGCAGACATGGGAGTAGCTCCTTCTCCCAGGTGTTCTTCTAACATGGTTCAGAGCTCAATTACTCTCTGCATCTTATATTTGGGACTTTAGCCATGGATTTGTAGCAAATCTTGAAGAAGAAGTCAGTAGACAGAAAGGACTGGACACCACTGTGTGTTGTGCCACACTATCATAAGAGGCTGCATCCCAATTCCCTTTCAGCAATCAGCTAAGCTCTGTCCTGAAAACAGTGAGGTCGTGTGCCTCACTGCTGCTACAGGCACTGAATTCCCTTACCCCATTCTGATGGTCTGAACCTTCTTCCAATGTCTAGCCTTTGTGGAGAGTCTAAACCTACTCATTCTCTGCCCAAAATGACCCCAGTTTAGTAACATTTTCCCTTGCTGTTAGTCACCTCCCTGATGTGGTTATGAAGAGAATCACATCTCTCTTTCTGATTTCTTAGATTCAACATGCCAAATCTACTTGTATGCGATGTCTCCACATCTCTTATCACCTTGTAACCTTTTCCTGTATCGGAAAAAAACATGAAGGACCAGCCATATATATGTGAAGGACCTTCATGCATGTGAAGGACCAGCCTATATAAGATGGACCAGAGGAAGTGTCACTAGAGCTTTGAACAACACTCTTAATACTTGTGCTTGTCTCCAAGAAATGCCACTCCTGAGACATATGAGAACTGCAAGTGTGGGTTTTTTTTGCAGTCAAACAGTATAAGCCAAGAATCATTAATGAAATCAAGTCATGAGGGTGCTTATTTTTTCACCGCTTCAGTGAGAGCAGCAAACTGAAGCAATAGAGAATAAATAACAGCAGGAGGTGAGCTATGTCAGTGCGCAGAAGGCAGAGAGGTCTGCGTCTGGTAAACTGGCTGCAAAAAATTGGGTGTACAGCATGAAGTGTATGCTTCAGTAAAAACACATTAGCTTACTCTGTCAGGACTAGAATTTTAGAAAGAAGCAAAAATCTTCTTTACAGTGGAGGACAGATGAGGAGGATGAGAAGGGGCAAGAGGAGGCAGGTGGCAAAGCAGACAAATTCCCCTCCTTGCTTCATGAATCAGCAGTTGTCCCTAATCAGCAGGTTGGGAAATTATGCAAYGCTGGCAGGACAGATAGAACTGGCAGCATTGCCATGGCCTCCTGAGGTCCAAGGGAAGGAGGGGAAGTCTCATATCTGTCTGTCTCATGTGATGGGCACAACATCCAGGAGATGCTTGGGGGTATCAAGCCCACATCTCCCTCCCTTTGCACCTCCCAGACTGCCAGTGGTGGGTTGACCCAATATGTGATGAAGTTCTTGGGGATCATGATGAGAAAATGGAGCTTCAGACCTCTGCTGGGGATCTGTGAGAACTGGGGTGGGCAGTGGTGGTCTAAGGAAAAGCCATGTATTTTCGTAGACTTTTTTCCAGAGCAGTGGCTGAGGCAGAGACACCGGTTCTTAAACAGGCTGGTGTCTTCACCAATGCCATCCATGGAGATGAGGAGTACGTGAGGTGAAATCATTTGCACCCCTTTGTGTTCCGTACTGTGTTGCCTCCTTCTTTTGCTTCAGGCAGGGGATGAGGAAGGAATCCTCTGTCATCTCTTCTCTGTTTTCCTCCTGAACATGGGAAAAGAAGTTTTGAGGAGTCAGTTTTTTATGTTAAAACACCGTGTGTGTGTGTGTGCGCGCGCGCTAGATTTTTTTTTTTTAAGCAAGCCATAGAGAACATTGACCAGCTCTCTGATTTCTGATCTGTGAGCTAGGATGTAGATGCAACCCCACAACCCAAAACACTCTGTGCACCTGCTCAAGGTTTCAGACAGGCACCCCATCCACATGCACCCTCATCTTCATTTCTGAAAACAGAGCATGGCCAGAAAGAGGGTAAGAAAGGGGCAGTCCATGATCATAAAACATGGCCAGCATTAGGCAAGCTGTTAAGGGTGAAGCTGCTTGCTAAAATAACAGGATTTCATGGACATGGAAAATGCGCTTGTCTACTCCTTGCATAATTCTCCTCCTGCCTGTCTCAGGCGGCACGAGGGGCCGGGGTGTTTGTTTTGGGCAGTGAGGCTGCTGAGCAAACCCTGCCGGGGTCTACCCACAGCGTCACACATTGTTCAATGTTCTTTGGAACAAATAACATCAGGGGGAGGGAAGGAAAGGGGGAGCAGCTCCATCCTTCTCACCTCCCTCCCCCAGCTCCAGCTGGAGAGCAGCAGCAATGCTTGTCCTCGGTCTAGGCTCCCTCCATTGAAAGGTAAATACACCTGGGGCGATAACAGCCCCCTCGAAGACTGCTTGGCACTGGGGAAAGGGAGCCTGGGCAAGGTGCCCCACTTCTTCCTTCTCCTTGACCACCTGGAGAAGATGCTGGCAAACAATCGCCAGCATGCAGAGAAAGCAGTAGGGCTGTTACTGATGGGAAGCTGTTGATCTTGAGATGTCTGTTAGAGTTAATATTTGACCTGGTAGCAAAGGAGTGGGTAGGGGATTTTGTATGGGACCTGTCCTTGTGAAGAAACGGCAATTTGTCACCCAGAAAGAGTAAATTCATCTCTTTGGCTCACTGTTCCTTCAGGGGGCTTGTTGGTTTGTTGTTTGCCTTTTCAGCTTGGGAAATTGCCACTTGTGGTCTGTTTTCTGGGCTGCAGGGCAAAGAGTGCAAATGTCTTTGGACCTGAAGGGGAGTCCCTGTTTTTAATTACAACTGATGGGCAACTAATCTGCCAGAACAGAAGGGGAGAATTAATTTAGTGAAATTTACTCCTGTGGTCTAGGAGTACATAAACATCTGGCAGCAAGCAGTGGTGTTGAGTTCCCCTGTCCCAAAGTTAAGTGCAAGGAAAAAAGGACGGTGAGAGGTGCAGATGTTTACAGACACAGTGAAGATGACAGTGGGCAGAAGGTACACGATGTTCGTTCCCCTTGATGGAGCACTTGATAGAAGCTGCTCATGCATGAAACTAAGTTTCAGTGGGGAACTCCAGTCCTAGTGACTGAAGTGCCTGTCCAAGATCAGCCATGGGACCATCTCCAATCTGGCTCCCTGCCATGGAAGAGAGCTGTGAGGGGAAGAAGTCACGGATCAGCAAATTTTTTGGAAAGTCCCTATCCCAATCATTTTGAAAACTGTTTCATTCATCAGGTGATCAAGGAGGAGATTTTCTGAGGTCCTGAATTAGTTTTGGAAGGTGTGCATCAATCAAGAGATCTCTTTTCTACCATCTGGCTGGTACCATAGCTTGAGCTGCACTATCAAAGAGTTTGGGTCCAGCTGCCTTCCTGCCAGCTGTCCAAGGAAAAACCCAAAGGTTTCCTGGGAGGGAAGTTCTCAATAGACATGGGATGAGGAACTTCTTGGGAAGAACTCTCAGTGGTCAGTGCATGAGAGAGAAAAGCCAGCAAACTGGTGTGGGAGAAGCAGGTCTCTGTAGGGCAAGCGACACGGGAGAGCTGTGTGACCCATCCCATATGAGGCCAACCTCAGGCTCCACGCAGAGGACATGGGGAGTGCAGGGGTGAGAAAGAGACTCGATGGGCTCCATGGAAATTGGGCAAGAAGGGGAAAGTGAGCCTGAAGTTACCCATGTATGGCAGTGAGAGTGGCTGCTGGGGTGAAACAAAAGACCTTGAAGGACATGAGGTGCAGCATCTAGGGGCAGAAATGGAGACCACCCTGTCTGGAATAACACCTCTATGACTTAAACACTAGAGATGTGTTTTGTTGGGACAGGAGGGAAATCTGAGGCTCAGTCTGTCCTGAATTTATCCAGACTTAACACCAGAGATTTTTTCCAGGAGAAACTTGAGGGATGGAGAACAGATCATCCACGTTTGTAGTAGTAAGTTGAACGGGACCAGGTTATGGGCAGTGAGACATGCTTGCTAAATGGTTAGCTTGATGTTTAAATGTTATCAGGATCTTTGTTTGAACAAATCTGGGGCATGGTTCAGGGGTTAGCATAGACTAGGGACAGTTCTTGGTACACATCTTGAACGTAACAGTCTTATTTTGGAGGCAAAGAGATCTGGTGAGTAATATTCCACTTCAACATAAAACTGTCCCTGGACTTTTTAGTTGCTAATATAAATGTAAGATTAGTCCAGTCAGGCAGATTACTTGAGGCAGCTTCAAACATGGGTTACTGCTAAAACCTCAAACATTTTCTATTGAAGAAGCCACTGAAGTAGGTGGAATATGTAGCCCTCAGTTGTCATTTAATACTTACAGAGTATGGTCCTGTTGTAGATGTCGATTCAGAAGAAAGCGATCTAGCCCCATTTGACAGATCCAAAGCTGCAGAAGTCAAGAGAATTTTTTTTTCTTGCACAAATACAGTTTATAAAAATCTTTTGCAAAATCTTTGCAAAATAACTGGGAAATGTTGGACATGTTGTCCTCCTCAGACTAACAGGACAGGAGTGTTGTCAATGGGGAAGTTAAGACAAGAGGAAGGAAATAAAATGCTGCACAACCTCTGTGTTAATTTTACCTTTTTTGATTTCTGCATTTCCTTCATGTTTCTGATTGGAGTTCTTTTTAGACTCTTTAGATACAAAAAAAGTCTGCAGTTGTGGGGAAGGAGCATCTCTGTCTTTGGCTTGATACAGCTCCAGATTCAGAGACATGAGGATCAATTAAATTGCTTAAAAATAGGCTCCAGTGCCATGGTGAAACCCCTAGTCTTTTTCTAATGCACCTGGATAAAACCAGCCCTGTGTTGCCCTAACATCCTTTCAAGACAGATGTAGGTAATTTACTCAAAAAAAATGGACTTCTTGCCTCCATGACTAGTTGTCATGGGAGAAAAGAAATTGATTGTGCATCTGTAACTATTGGAGGAAACAATGAAAAACACCTTTGTTTTGCATTTTTAACACTATAGAGCTCATGGCTATATCTGTACTACTCAGTAAAACAGGACATTTAATTTACTTTTATGACTGCTATTGAACACAGGCCTGATGTTTTCAAAACCAGTCTATATATCACCCCAAATCTTGTTTATGGGTAGAGATAGTTCAGACCCCAACACTGTGTTTATGAAGTCAGGAATATATATATACACACACACGTGTGTGTGTATACATATATATATAAAGTTTGCAACACTGGAGGTGTTTCTTGATTGCCATTTTGTCATCCACTCACTCGCTACCAAGAGTTGCTTGTACAGTTCTTCACACCCATTTTTCAGTCTTGTCATCCTGAATACTTTAGTAACATCATCAAACCTGGTTGCTGTTTTACCCATCCCCTTTTTCATATCACTTGGGAATATGTGAGACTGCATGGACTTATTTGTTTACAAAGATTGCATGACTCAACAAGCCTTGAGTTAAAACCACAGAGAAAATTACTGTTAGTAACAATGAGAGATCACATTTTTTGGTTTAGGAAGACATTTATTTTTGTGTGTGAATAAAATAATAATATATATATTGCTTCACATCCTCCAAGAGCTGCATGAAACTGAACTGATTGAACATCCAAACATCCCCGTGAGGTAGGCTGGAATAGGTGGCCAAGGCGCCAAAGTGGCTTGCGTATTAAAAGCAAATAAGGGAGTGACTTCAGCGAGGAAAAACCTGGATCTCCAGAAGTGGTGTGCTAACAGGATGTGCCCTCTGGAAGCTTCTTTTAATGCTCATTTGCAGGAGGGTTTAGATAGAGGAGGAATACATCAAAATCATCTCCTCAAGGCAGTGGAAATGTTGCTGGTACAAGGGCGCTGACCCAGGAAAGCCTGCTCTTCTTACTCTGCCAAAATCCTGTGAGGATACAAAGGGTCTTGTTATTTTGCTGAAATGTAGTCTAAGCTCAAGCTCTAAAAGCCTCAATACCTGCTAATTACCTTTCAGAATAAATGTACAGGGTGGGTTCAGCCTGCAGGTTTCAAAACCTATATTTAGATGCCTGCATCCGTGCTCGGTATGTAGGTCTGTAGACATCCAGTCCACATGAACTATGGTCACTGGCAAACTAGTTATATTACCACTAGTAATAAAATTTTGATTCAGCACACCCCAAAATAAAGATCAGAGATTTGATTTAATTACTTAATCACACAAGTCCAGTGCCATTTGAAGAGCTCTGGGGTATCTGCTTGGACTCCAGCCATCTTTTCTGAAAAGCAATGTTTTCCCATAGGTCATGAGCTATCTCAGCCAGACCTGTATATATGGTTTAAATACTCCAAGGCACCTCAAATGCCATTAAACATCTCAGTGTAGCTTACTGAATCAAACTCTTTGTGCCCAATTTCAAAGATTTCTTTTCAAGCAACTCAGTAGGTTGAATCCTCAGCTGGAAAAAAATTTATATTGTACCTCAGAATACCGTGTTGATTTCAACTTCTACTGTTGTATTGATCAACCCAGCTGAAAATCTAACAGCCCAGTAGGAGGAGTTTTAATCCTGAACGTTAGCATCCATCAATATCACATATGGGTACATTCTTCTGAGAAAGAGTATTTCTGTAGAAAAATTAACACCTGGAACCAAACTCAAGAGGTTTTGCTCCTTTCCTAGCCCCAATTCTCCTTGGATCAGGCTCAACAGATGTTCTTACAGAAATTTGATGTTGGAGATCTGCCATCTGCTCCTACCAGTCTATTCGCTATCAGTCGAAATTGTTTCCTAAAGAGAATGATCATTCACAGAGACTGAGGGATAGTCATCCCTTTATAAAATCATCTAATATCAGGTTGCTTCTGTACCATTTACTTTCCTGAGTTCCTAAGTGGATGCTTCCTTAGCATCTTAATCTCCTGACAACAAACATGTCCTAATATTGGTATTACTTGGGTTTCCTGAAACCACTGTCTGACTGAGGACAAATGCTATGAAACCTCTTCCCTAGAGCCATCTCATCACACTTTCTTCAGATTCTGGGAACCTTTAAACACTGGCAAGTCTATAAGTAACAGAAGAGGAGTTCTGGAAAATTCAGAAAATAATAGGTATCTGAGTCCTTCCTTTATTTTGAACCGGGCTCTGTCCAGTCACATCAATGGCTGAGGATCTCCCTAAACGTCTCCTGTTGGGATGAGTTATGTCATCACACCTGTCCTTTTCATCAAAAGGCATAGGAACCTCTCCTAATTTGCCACTAAATTTAGTGTATGTGATAGACAGTTACTGCAGATGGCAATGATCATCACACGGTAATCAGCTGAACAAAACAATTGTAAGAATCAAATGCCTGAGGAGTATGTGTTATCCTAAGCTAAAGTGCATTCCCCCAAAGCATGTTCAAAACCTTAAGGAAAGAAGAAGTGTTGCTATCAGGGAAACTCCAGACATTATTAGAAAATGGTCTCCAAAGTCAAAAGTGAAATGCACACCCAGTTGTCTCCAGTCACTAACAAATTCACTCTTCTTCACCTTTCCACAAGCTGCACAGTGGTGGGAGGAAGAAGAGATGGGAAGAGAATGAGAAGCAGAGTTCTGTGAACATTTTTCCTCCTTTAAAATTTAATTTTCTAGGTCATTTTGGAAATGAAAGGAACAGAGGAAGGGAGGAAACATTGTTTCCCTTGATGGGTGAAAATACTGTGAGATATTTTCCTAATAATTTCTTGAAAAAAATTCTTTTTTTTCCCCATCAAAATTCAAAATAATGGGAAAAATATTGAATTCTGGGAAATTTTGACCCTCCTGAACTTTTGCTGTCATACATAACTTCCATCAAAATGAATTGTCTCCTTAAACACACATCTATGATGTATATGTGTTCATCCTCCATCTGGACTTTCTCACAAATGGCTGCCCTGCAAGCCCCATGGAGTTGTGCATGTTATTCAAAGAAACAGTAGATAAAACGGCAGAACAAAAATGCCCTCTGATGCCCTTCAGTCCTGTGGCACTTACTTTGAACAGCATTTCAGCAGCCCCCCGTGGCACGACCCCGAGGCAGCGAAGGTGGGTGGGCACGCCCCAGCACGGCAGAAATTTCCCTGGCTCCTGCACTCCATGGTGTCAGCAAAAAGAGGATCTGCAGAACCTGTGGGAAGGGGAAGACATTAAGATATCAGTTTTCAGTCTAAAATTATGATGGATAAATATACAATAAATCATGTGCTGCATTTTTAGGAAGACAGCCATCATGAGCACAGATGGTCTTGGTCCCATCCACTGCACAGCACCGTCCCGACAGCATCAGTTTTTGCCTGTCAGTTGATGGTTGCTTTTTTCCTCCTATGCACACACTTCTGCTTACAAGCTCTTTCTTTCTTTGTAGGATTTACTTTGCTTCTCACCTGGAGCAGCCTGGAAGAGGAGGAGGAGAACAGCAAAGAGCAGGTACAGGATCCTCATGGCTGCCAGTCGGTTGTGGACTGTGTGCCCCTGCAAAGCACCTGAAAGATCGACGGAGGATGAAGTTTGTTTGAGGAAGAGGCTAGGAAAGGCACCTGGTATTTATAGGGCTCGCAGGATTGTGCAAGTTTGACGGCCGAGTGCTTTGTCAATAAGTAACCGCAACCAACCTTCTGGAAAGCAGACTGGCTATCCCCCTTATCGCAGGTTGCAATGAAATGTGCAGCGACCATGTTGCAATCCCCAAGGGTGAATTTCCACTGACCGTGTCAGTTATATAATGTGACCATCAGCCAAGCCCCACCGAGCTGCACCGATTCGCATGCCTTTTGCAGACCTGTTTCCAACACAGGCACGGGGATGGGTCAGGCAGAGGACTCGGGAGTCAACCACCGTTGGAGTCTGGTCCCAGTGTTGACCCTGGATCCGTCACTCCCTGACAAGTCACATAACATTTTGTCTCCGTCTCCCCATCCCTGTCACCAGGCAGATGATGTCAAAATCAGAGGAAAGCATTGGGAAACATCTGAGCCGATGCAACTTTGCTTTGTCACTTTTTAAACAGGTTTCAGGACATCCTCACCCACTGCAGAGGGCTGACGCAAAGCTCTCTCCCTCCTTTAATTCTCACTTATATGCCCCCTTGAGTGCTTTGCATTTTTACCAGCTTTTGATGTCCCCTTTTTGTTTCCCCTCATATTGCCCCAAAAGGTTGGGAGAATGGGCTGATTCCATAAGAATTTATGAAGTTGCGTTGTGATTATGGGTCTGATGGCTCTTCTTGCAGCAAAGGCAAGGTGATTTCCAGATTCAAAGCAAAATGGTAGCAACTGATTGAACCAGTGACCAGTTCTGAGTTCCTGGAGGACCCTTCAGCAGCTAATTTTAGCCCTGGCAGAGTTGAGTTTGCAGTATGTGAGGTGCAGACCTGTGTCTGATTTTTAAAAGACTGAGTTTGGCTGAAATGGCTGGGCAGACATAATACCTCGAAGTGCAACGTCTTCTTGGGCTTCACTTCATACCATGATTCCTGTGGCTGTAAATTTTCTGAGAAGCATTGGTTAGGGGATCAAAACACCGAAGGTTCTTCTCTGTGAAATCCTGGGCTCGTAGCTGTCAAAGGACTGCAACAGTTTTGCACCCATGGGAATCCTCCCTCTGCCCAAATACTGTCACACATAATAAACAGGTTAATCTCTGTCAAAGCCCAGACGTTTCTGCAGTTCTTAGCTCTGGCATTCTGGTTCAGCGGTTTGCTTCCTTATTACCTCGTTTATTATACTTAGCTGGGAGTTAATGGTATTTTTGTTCTAAGAATTATTAGTAGGATGAAAACATTACCCATGTTTATGTTTAATCTACATACTAACGGGCAAGCTTAAGCAGCTGGGAAAGTAGTCTCTTTTCTCTTTCAGTGACTTGTCAGTGGCACACCCTGACAGAGAGACAGACACCTGACCTGCAACATGAACGTGAAGAAACCAGGAAACAAAACCCTTTTGTTTTTATGAAGACCCATTGAAATGTGAATTTCCCCCATCTGCCTTTTATTTAGACAGGACAACGGTGTTGTGATGTTTTGCAAACAGAAGTGGTTTTTGAGCATCATGGCTCCCTAAAGAAGTTCATGTTAGGGAGGAGTCATGTTTTCCCCAAATAAAAACAGAACGTGGCATTGGGGAAGGTGGTGACTACTCTTTGCTACCATGTGCATTATTTGAACAAGCTCCGCTCGCTTTCAGAGTTGTACTGTTTCCCATCTATCAAACACTATAAATCTATTATCAGAGCCAAATTGTTTGAATTTCAGTGATGCAGATTGTCATAGCATTCATAGATCTTGCTGAACAACCTTATTTCTCGCAGAAGGAAAGCAGCCCTCTAGGAAAGTGAGCAACATTTTAAGCCCTGCTAGCACAAGCAGCCTGAAAATGTCATTCAGAGTAATAGGAAAATTCCATGACTTTGGCTCCTAGTAAAAACAGACAGGTGCAAGCTGGTTGCTTAAAACCAGGCCAAACTTGTAGAAAATGCCTGAAGAGCAGAGCAATTTGTGCAGCACAGCAGTGACCTGGGGCTGGAACACGACAGCGTGTGTGGAGCTGTGTCCCACGGCAGTCAGGGCGAGGAAGGAGTCCTGGAGATCTCTGTTGAACGTCAACTTCCAGACATGAGCTGGGAACTCAAGGAGTTGTAGTTACCTACCCCAGAGAAATCAAGCTCTCTAAGCAAATAGGTGTTGGGGGGGCTTTACTAAAACCTTATGCAAGAATACTGCAATGCAAATAAGACATAAAAGATTCCATGAGAATATTGGTAGCAAATGAGAGAAAGGGAAGACACACATGACACTCAAAAGACATTTAATTTTGCCTTTGAAATCAGGAAGAGATGGCCAGGTTATAATAGCAGAAGCTCCCTTACCTGTGCTCCAACAGCTATTTCCAAAGAAGAACTTGGTGCATCAGCAAACAGAGATCTCTGGATGATCATGAAGGATACAATATCTCAGAATGGTGCTCCCCTTATTTCTCTCTATTTTGTAAATCTGTAAGGTATGAATAGATATTTATGCTTTGATGTTTGCAATCCAATTTTTCTGAATTTTGCCTTAGCAGCACAGCTTTCCAAAGGTGATATTGCAAGCAAAATCTCAAATGCTGAGTGGGGCTAGCCCTTGCAAACATCACCTCCTTCTGACTGATAAAGGAGCACACAATGACTGAGTAGATTTCTCGGTCTTCTGCAAGGCAGGCATTTTTCTTCTCTTCTTCCCTTCTTGGTTGACAAACTGTCTCCTATAAAAGTTCATAATGAGCATTGTACATGGTGTTGATTGCTTTTGGCATCAACATTTTCTCAAAGAAGTTCTCTTAAGCACAACTTAACAGCTAATGGCTAATAAAATGTTGAGATGAAGGTGGTTTAGAGTCTAAAAACTATTATACTTTTGAGAATGGTTATTTATAATGGGGTACATGTATTTGGACACTAGTAAGACTTGATTTTGCCATTTTAACTATAAGTATGCCTTTAAAACCACATAGGCACATGGTTATTTATGAAAACATATGTTTATGTCCCACTAAAACCAAGTTCACTGCCATGTTCATTTATTAACTTGCCATTCCATGGGGTACCCTTTGGCATCGTCTTGCTAAGGGCACAATGAGAATGGGAACATGAGGGCTTATGTTGTTTCATCCACGGAGCTGTATTAGTGGAAATCCTCTAATAGATACACTTTGCTCTCATGCAAAATATTCCTACATGTGACTTGTCAGTAGAGTGCTTTATACCATTTCACATGGGCTAAATGGGTGCACACGGCTCAAAGCAAAGACCATCAGGCACGTTTTACCTCTGTTCTTCCATCATCTTGAGTGCCATCACGCGGCATGTACAGGACAACCAGGTGATCAGGCCCAGTCAGCATGGGTTTATGAAAGGCCAGTCCTGCTTGACCAACCTGATCTCCTTCTATGACCCGGTGACYTGCTTAGTGGATGRGGGAAAGGCTGTGGATGTGGTCTACCTAGACTTTAGTAAAGCCTTTGACACCATTTCCCACAGCATTCTCCTGGAGAAATTGGCTGCTCATGGCTTGGGTGGGCATATTCTTCACCGGGTAAAAAACTGGCTGAATGGCCGGGCCCAAAGAGTTGTGGTGAATGGAGTTAAGTCCAGTTGGCAGTCAGTCACAAGTGGTGTTCCCCAGGGCTTGGTATCGGGGCCAGTTCTGTTTAATAGCTTTATCAACTATCTGAACGAGGGGATCGAGTGCTCCCTCAGTAAGTTTGCAGACGACACCAAGCTGGCCGGCAGTGTCGATCTGCTTGAGGGTAGAATCCCTCTACAGAGGGATCTGGACAGGCTGGATTGATGGGCCAAGGCCAATTGTATGAGGTTCAACAAGGCCAAGTGCCAGGTCCTGCACTTGGGTCACAACAACCCCATGCAACGCTACAGGCTGGGGGAAGAGTGGCTGGAAAGCTGCCTGTCAGAAAAGGACCTGGGGGTGTTGGTCGACAGCTGGCTGAACATGAGCCAGCAGTGTGCCCAGGTGGCCAAGAAGGCCAACGGCATCCTGGCCTCTATCAGAAATAGTGTGGCCGGCAGGAATAGGGAAGTGATCGTGCCCCTGTACTCGGCMCTGGTGAGGCCGCACCTCAAATACTGTGTTCAGTTTTAGGCCCCTCACTACAAGAAGGACATTGAGGTGCTGGAGCGTGTCCAGAGAAGGGCAATGAAGTTGGTGAAGGGTCTAGAGCACAAGTCCTATGAGGAGCGGCTGAGGGAACTGGGACTGTTTAGCCTGGAGAAAAGGAGGCTGAGTGGAGACCTTATCACTCTCCACAACTACCTGAAAGGAGGTTGCAGCGAGGTCAGTGTCAGTCTCTTCTCCCAAGTAACTAGCTATAGGGCGAGAGGAAATGGCCTCAAGTTGCACCAGGGGAGGTTTAGGTTGGACATTAGGAACAATTTCTTCACCAAAAGGGTTGTCAAGCATTGGAACAGGCTGCCCAGGGAAGCGGTTGAGTCACCATCCCTGGAGGTATTTCAAAGACACGTAGATGTGGTGCTTAGGGACATGGTTTAGTGGTGGACTTGGCAGTGCTAGGTTTACGGTTGGATTTGATGATCTTAGAGGTCTTTTCCAACCTTAATGATTCTATGATTCTATGATCAGTCCTCGCTGTGCTTGTGATAGCTAGAATGGTCCTCCATTTGAGAAACTCCTTAAACCTTTTAGAGGAAGAAAAGTACAGCAAAGAGCAGTTAAAGAATCCTGATGTGCAACAGACTTGCTAGCATCAGTGAAAAGGCACAAATCTGAGGTGGGCAGAAGAGGAGGCTGCAGAGCCTCCATGCACGTAAGGTTCAGGGATGCTGCAATGCTGAGGTCTGGGAACCTAGTCAATTATTACCTACCCTTGGTTGCTTTGATCTCAACTGCATGTGGCTTCATGTTGCAATCCATACAGTGAGTCAACATTAAATAGACCTGTACACGATGACGCTGGGAATCAGCATAGAGAATGTAATGTCCTCTGCACTTCCAAAGCCTGTGCAAAAGGAAGATTCCTCTGTAAAGATGAGGCTAAGAAGGAATAATAATCAGTGTTTGCGAGGAAGGCTGGGAGGCAGGATCTCCTGTATGTTATGTAGAAAAGACTAGTCTTTCTCCGGTCTTGCATGATGAGTTTCCTGATCTGTCACACAGCGCTAATGTTGCAGGAGTGATGCTTTTCCTGGAAGGGGCTGAGGCTTCTGTGTGGGTGGTATCATATGAAATAGCACAGAAGCTTTAATTTTAAGAATTACTGTGAAGTTGGCTATGAACTAAAACACCAGAAGTGTTTTCATTAGACGGTGAGCAATGTCTACATGCTTCTTTCTGTGCAGCACCAAAATGGCTACTCCTGTGGTGTATCGGGTGGATTTCTGTTGGCTCTGGTACTGTCATCATCAAAACTAAAATCTCTGGAGCTCCTTTGGCTCTTGTTAGGTAGGAAGCTGCTAATGCTGCAGCCACAAGAATTGGAGTCATATATATATCTCACAGGTCAGCATGGCATTGACCTTCACCTGCATATGCGTGCTTGTTTTCATGTGTAATAGACAAGTCCGTTGTGTCTGCTACATCCAAAATCTCATTATAACCTGTCGAGTTGTAGCTAATACAGTTAGTAGAGTCTGAACAGTGATTCAGCTGACCTCTCTGTGTCTGTACAAACAGATTAAAAAGTGCCAGGACATGATCACTGAAACTTGATCATCCATAATATTAAAWTATTAGAACAGCCCTGGCAGTTTTGGCCTCTGCTAGCTCTCTGCCAAAAATTCCTGGGCTGTTTCAATGATTAGTCCTGGCTAGGAACTATTCCAGTARGCAGTCTGATGTGGTAACCTTGTTTTGGAGGCTAAGACAGTTGCACAATATGGGTATGGTCACATCATACCATAGGAGCTCAGGAGCTAGAGAAAGGCACTGTTACTAGTACAGAAGTATAGCTTTCCAGTCTGTATTTGCAACTAATCATATTACAGCTATTCATATTTGTCTGGTTTTGCACCAGTTGCAAATGAGTCTTTAACAAGGTGCTTGAGCAACCGCCTCCCTTCCCTCTCAGCTCAGCTGTCTTGAACACCTCTTTGTCTTGCTGTTAGCCATCTTTCCTGTGCTATAAATGACTTGGGATAAACTGTCTTCTACACAGATCGGTGTCTTGATTAAGGTTTGGAGTTCCACAGGGTTTTCTCCCCRTGCCTGTCACAGTGATTAGGTGCTTGTGAGTGACATCTAAATCCCACGTTGGAAGTCAACCATTGCAGATCTCTACTTGGACAGATGACACACTGTGAGGGATAATACTAAAAGAAAATGCATCACTAATCTAACAAACAAAATATGTCCATGGAGTTATAAAATATGACTTGAAATATAATCCTTTAAAGAACAAAGAAAACAAGCCACCTGGAGGACTCCCTTATAATAAATACCTACTTAGTTCAATTTACTTAGTTCATTTCTAGACCTCTGGAAAGCAGCTCACGTCTTCTGAGGTCAATATCACAGGCAAAACCCGGTTATGTAAACCATGACATAATCAAGTACATAATCAATTTCCAATGAACTAATCAGTGCATTGTGTAATGCACGCAGGGTGGAGGTGTATGCAGTATTTGTTTTCTACCACCCAGTGGGCAGCGCCTGGCTGGGGACCGAGAGCTCTTTCCTTGTGCCTTCATCACCAAGATGTTTGCTTCCCAATCTCTAGTTTAAGACCAGTTTCAGTTAATTTTCTTGCTGGAACTGTGTCCTTTGTGGGTTGAAAACACCTCAATATATGACTATGCCATTTCTTAGAGGTTAGAGACAGGACCCTAAGCGTCTCCTTGATATCTGCTGTCTCTGTCCCTTAAATATCTCCTTGAGGAAAAGGACAGATAAGCATCTATCAGGTGAGTCTCTGGGAGCACCATGTAAATCTGCTCTCTGCCTCTCTCCTTATTTCATCTCGCCATCCATGGATGGTGTTTCCCCACCATTCTGGCCCCCATGCTGTGGGATGAGGCTTGATCCTATCTTAGCTGGGAGCAGGACTGATACTGCAGCACCTGCAGAGGCTAGCCTGAAAGACTCCCTCAAAAGGAAAGGGAAGCCACTCAGTTGTTAATTTTTGAACTCCCTTGTTCACAGACACACCGGTAGGGCATAAGCCAATCTGATTTTCATCTGCTGAAGTTGACAAAATGCTCAAGGCCATTTGCAGGGATCCAACCCAACAGCAGCTAAAAGGGTCACTTCCAGCCTCCTGCATAAAGGTCTCCACAGAGCCACCCACGGCTAATAGCTCCCGCTCCCCTGTGCATGACTTTGCTGGGAAACCATGCCTTTAATGGCAGCACCTCAACTGCCCCCTCCTAGGATGGGATTCCTCCTGGGTAATGAGCCAGACACTGCCAGGCAAATGACCTTTGGAAAGGCCAAGACTTGCTAGGAGCATTACTGGCTGCATTTCTCAAGAGTCCTCTGTACAGATTTCACACCCACGTCTTTGCTGGGGATGTAAAACACAGTTTCACCCACCCTTCACCTTCATCTCCAGCCTTTCAGAGGSGCACTGTGTATGGTTTTGTGGGTGGTGGTACAAAGAGCACACGTAAAGGTTTGGCCTTGGTAAGGACTTAGAAAAATATAGCAAAAAGCCTAACTCCTTGTCAATGCAAAAATGTGTCACCTCTTCACAAGCAAGCCCCACGGATGACTGCTCTTTAGGTAGGACCTGCAAGGCAGAGTCCTCTGGGCTACCTAGTCAGATCATCTGAAGCTGATTGTGAATAGGTACATATTTGGCCTTAAGATCTGGGTTTTCTTTTCTGTCTAACTCCTTCCATTGGGTTGGGGCAGAAGGACAGATGATGAACAGGGAAATTTTGGAATGCCAAAAGTTATTCTGGTATACCTTCCTGTGTGCTGATGGAGTCTTGTGATGGGTGACAGTGGAGCCAGTCCAACAGTGGGTCAGATGGAGGTTGCCAGAGGAAGGACAGGAAGGAGAGTTGTGTCAACGATGCAACTAAACATGACAGGGACCATTCCTAAGGCAACTAGGATGGCTGGCCACATCCATACTGTTAAACTCTTTCACCCTCCAGAACAAGGTGGCTGAATTAGAACTATCTACTGGGAATGGTGCCTGGCCCATGCCAACCCCCAGCTGTGCCCAGAGATATTTGGGTCAGTGCTAGTAGGCCTGGGTCCAAACTGTGCCCGTGTTGGTGATATGAGCTGATAGTACAGAGCCATGACCCTGTACTTTTGTCCCTACGCTGGTTGACTTGCCAGCATGGATGCGATTCTGCCCCAGGGAATTTTGCTATGGATGTTCTCAGAGGAGAGGGTAGATAGAGCCTTTCCCTCTCTCCTTCCCCTCCATTCACTCCTCCTGCCCCAAAACACTCACCAGTTATGGTATATTATTTGGACCAAAACTGTTGCCATCACAGCACAAATAAGTGAAATCTCTTGCTTTTCTCTTACCAACTAATTGGCCCTTTTGATTAAAACAGTTCTTCATTTGTTCAGCCATTTCACCAGTATAAAGGACATAGGTCTTGTGCAGTGATTTAGTTGCAAGAACAGTTTTAAGTACAGGAATATGATTTAAAATCTCAGAAGCATAAAGGAAGGAAGGAAGGAAGCAAGCAAGCAAGCTAGCAAGCAAGTAAGCTGTGGGACCAAATCCTATTTGGCAGACAGCTTCTGTTCTCGCACAAGTGACAAAATCCCAGGGAAATGTTCATACAAAGAAAAGAAAGTTCGGTTTATTTTCCATGCACAAAAGACTAAGAAGCAGTTGTTCATCTTCCACTGGCACAGACCTTGTGAAAAGGGTGTGCTGAGAGAACAACATGGCCATGAGATCAGGCACCTAAGAAATTGTACTGATAATAGCAAGGTTAAAGGATCTGCCAGGTCTCCCAGCTCTTTCAGATGGGGGAATTAATGTTACCCATATATGCTGCATCTGCATGGCTTTCCCCCTGCCTTTCTTCAGCTGAATAAAGTAGGGACCTCACCCTGCTGGGGAAATGGATAAACAGTGGATTTTGCCTTTTTTCCTGATGTAAACATATAAATAGATGTACTGTAGGCTGGAACAGGGAGATTTTTATAGACAGCTCTCCATGCCTTGTTAATCATGATTTCCTTTGCACTGGAATTTGGTAGTGTCTGTTGTACCCCATCTGGTACCTGGACAAGCCCTTCCCTAGTGGGAAGTCACCAACTGGAAAGGGAAATAGAGGCATACAGAGAAGCAGGCAGAGGAGGGGATAGCAGCCAGGAATCTGCTGAGTCTTGTTAAGGTATTGCACACGATTCAGTGGCAGCTGAACTTGCCTTGCTGGGTAATTGTGCAACTAATTGATGCTTACAGCAAATTTAAATTATTTGGGACAGCGATAGAAGTGGTACCTGAGCTACTCTGGCACCATCATCTGTGTGTCCTTTTCTCTCCTGATCAATGAGAAAAATTGCTCACAATCCTCTTTCTGGCAGTTTGTATATTTGAAAATGATCAGGCAAATTCCCAGGAAAACACCCTGGAAGGGTGGTAAACACACAAACCCATCCCATTTCTGGAAGTAAGTGTCAGTGGGGAGCTCAGAGAGTGTATCAAGGAAAATAYGGTGCTCTGCCTGTCTTTTTCTTAATCTTTTCTGTGGACATCCAGATTGCTGTAAGAGACAGGAGCCTGGAGTAGATGTGGAATGACTCTGCACAACCTTTCCTAACTTTCATATGAGATGATTTGCCTAAGATCTCACAGAAGGTTGGTCAGGGCAGAGCCTTTCAGGGGTGGCATCACCTTCAGGTGAGCCACATGTGGAGCCTCCGAAGACACAAATCGGATTCCTTGCTTCAACAACCTGTTCCCAAGAAAGTTTTTCCATCCCCATGTTGGTAAAAACAGGAGAAGTTTTTCTCTCCCCTCCTTCCCAGGGGTATTGTAAGAATTAATGTATGAATGGTGACTGCTCTGTTGTCCCAGGGGATGCCAATACATCTGAGATGCTGTAAGGAAAAGGACTCTTTGGTATTATTCCTCTATCAGCCTTGGGAGAAGGGGAATGATGTGCTGAGCAGGGCCATATGCCCCAGCTCCATCTTGCCACTTTCTTTCTCAGGAGAAATTCACATCATGACTTCTTCACTGCAAACATAAGGCATGAAAAGTGTCTAGCACACCTCTGGGGCTTTGAAAACTCAATGAACTGCGATAGAGCAGGGAATACTATTAGAAGAACAGTTACCTTCAAACTGATGAGCTCTACTCTTATACCTCTCATTTAGACATTTATCCATTTAAAAAATTTACTTTCGATTGCATCTCACTATCAGCATTGATGTCTGCTCACAAGGGTGGTCCTTGTGCTTTGTTTAGGTCGCTTTGGACTTTGTTCTGACATTTGTCCAGTTCCTAAGGATACAACTTGACATTCACTCGGGAGTATATCCTGGGTCTGCACCTGGAAAAACAAGTGAAAAATAGCAAAGAGAGGTTCAAAAAGTCATTATGAATGCAGGTCTTGAACCTAGTGTCACAAAGAGATTTGAAGATTTGGTTGAAACAGTGGAATAAAAAAGTTAGACAGTTTTGGCTCAAAAAAAACCTATCTAAGAGAAAGGTGCAACCATGAGTGTATGTGTGTGTGTGCGTTTTCAGTTTGGGGATTGCAACAGAGGTAGATCTAAGAAATTGCTTTGAGTCCTTTTTATTGTTGTTTTGCCCTGAAATCATTCTAAAGAAATATTTCTTGTGGATGTTTTGGCTGATAATCCATCTCATACCACATTTGGTTTATGGTCTGATTTTAAAGATATCAGTGTACTATCTGAAAGCCCTTCTGCCTCCTGATAGCCACATGCTATCACCAAAATATATATTGCGAAAGAAATAATCCCCAACAACTCTCTGCTGGGGCAATCTTAACCTCACGTTATAACAAAAGAACAGAGCAATGYCCTGTTGGACCATCTATGTCTAGACCTTTTTGACCTTGCTGGTACTGTCTGCCTTCACAGCCTCCCATGGCAGCAAGGTCGACAAGTTTGCTGTCTGCAAATGTCAAGATGTCTTTCCTGGGTTGTAACTGCCAGTCCAGTGTGACAGTCTGGGTTATTTTCCCCTAGATGTTCTGTACTGAAGCACCTCTATCATCTATTTTCCCACTCACTCCATTTTATGAAGTTCCTTGCAACTGGCTTTTAAATATCCAAAATAAAAATTGCAAACCTGGAGATTTCACTCTTTGCTTCTTTTTCCATGTCATTGCTGAAGATATTTACAAAAATTCATCCACACACTGAAGACTGGGGCACCCCATGGATGACCGGCACCTCCATCCTGCTCTGCACTAAGGCAGGGGTGAGCCTTAGACGTAAATAGGGATAGGGATGAGAGCCTCCAGGGATAGGCCTGACCAGAGAAAACAAGAGACCCAAAGCTTGGGATTTAGATCTTAATAGACTCCATCACTTCTCCAGCAGCCGCTTCATCGGTGATTCAGATACTGAGGGAAAAAGAGGCTAAAGACCTTGTTGTTGGCACCAGTGCCTAGGAGTTAGCCTCCCTCCACAAACAGAAGGATCTTTATCCTTAAAAAAGGTCCAGCAGAACAAAAATGACCTTACCTTGATCTCTAACAGGGAGATGTGACCTTGTCCTCAACTTAGACACTGAGCCTTGAGTCAACGGGCTGGAGGGAAATGAAACTTCAGCTTCCAGTGCAGTCATGGGATTGTGCTAGAAGTGAGCATGGCCCAGTGATACAGCAGTGGCACAGATGCTTATACAGCCAGAAAAAATTCTCGCTGCCTGACAATATATATAAAGTATCTATAATTATTTTCACCAGACACAAAAAATCCAGTGCTGGATCCAATCTAGAGCTGTGAGCAGGGGTCCCAACTCAGGAAAGTTGGGCTTGTGCTCATGGGCTTCATGTCCTCCTCTGGTCAAGCTCATTGTATGTCAATATTTAGAGTAAACTGTTTTGTATAATGGACCTCAATAGGACTAATCACAATTTTCTGAGAACTGGGTTTTCATTGGAAAATAAAAATATATCTGAAACAGCATTTGTTACAAGGATTTACAATTTTATGCAATATTTTAAGCCTTTCTCCCTCACACTTCCCTATCTGATACGGCCTCAAAAATTTCCTTGTTTATGCAAGGTAGAGTGTTTTAACTAGAAAAATTCAAAAGCCTCAAGATTATTAAATAATTTGGTTATTAAGTAACCTATGACAACTTTCCTTGCATAGGAGACATCAAGTTCTATTGTCTGGTAAACTGTCCCCTTGACTAAACCTCATGACCAGCCAACTCTTACCTATATTGTGACTCAAGTCACTCCTGCTTTTAAAAAAAAAAAAAAAAAAGACTTTAAAAAGTCTTAAAAGTTCAGCCTGTTGAAGAGTGAGAATAATTGTACATCTCAGTATTTTTTATGAAATGTAAAAAGTGTTCCCATTGGCTGCAGTCAAAATAATACTTCTAACCAGAAGTATACCAGAATAATACTTCTTACCAGATACCATTCTTCCAARAGCATGCTAGAACTCCCAGCAAAAGCATCTAACAACCTGTACTATATTGGGTTTTTTCAGATGTGGAAGATCTGCAAAAGGAAATACCTGAGTTTCTTTCCATTCAGAGAAGTTAAAGGGACAGAAAATCACATTACAGAGACAGTGGTGGTATAAATCTTGTCCCTGGTTCAGCACCAATCGCAGCTGAGTGAATGCACTCAGCACGTACAGGATTTGGATTCCAGCTGCAATGTTTTCCCCGTGTCACAGCTATGTGCATTTGGTCCACAGTCAGGAGACATCTCCCCTGCCTTTGGGTGCTTCCCCTTGCTTATTTGTTTTTGGAAGAGCCAAGGACATTAAACAACAGTGAGGTAGCGACATCTGGAGGACAGCCACCGATGAAATCCTCTGCTCACTCAACCTATCTGTGACAGACCAGGAGTTTTGGGACATGGGACAGGAGCCCTTAGGTCTATGCTCATCAGATAAGTGAGAATGGGAGTCACGGAAAGACCTACACTTAGTTTTTTGGTACAGGGTTCGGAACAGTGGAAGCGCCCTGAAGGACCTTGCCCTCCTTCGTTCATCAGATTCTTCTGCCTTCTGTCTGTGGCTGTGACTCCCAGGCAATGTCAGGCTTAAGGCATCCCCAGGACTCTCTAGAGCTGTGATGCCCAGCTGTAGGATGGTCTGAGCCCAGGGGTTGTCTATTTTCCCCTCTGTCTCCATCCCCCAAGACACTTGTGGATGGTGCCAAGCAAGCTATGGGCAGAAAGGGGGTCTTCCAGGGCTGGGTGGTCGGACAGGACAGCCTGTGTCCAGGTAGATTAAGCCCTTTGCACTTTCAGGCCAGCAGCATTGCCAAAACCCATGTGCAATCCCACCACCCACGGATCCATGGAAATGACGTCTTTGAGACACTCCATCTACCAAATACCCTTAGCTGATCTTCCTCACTGGTTAAATTACATTTGGGTGGCTACATGAGCTTCTGAAGATGTTAGTCCAGTACTATGTTCAGATATTGCCATTCAGCTATTGTCCAAACATCAGGAACATGCCTGAGTTCATTGGAGGTGTGAGCTCAAGGCTGCCTTGTTAGGTGAGTCCCACACTTGTGTTTTTCTCACGGACTTTCAGATCAATGTCCTCCTCTGTGTGCAGGATGCAGAACTGTGGGACTTTTCTTCCTGCTAAACGCCTGATTCTGGCACAGGCATAGCAGCCTGGACCTCCTGTGGGAGGGTGCACCCCTGGTGTGGGTACAGCTGGAGAAATTACTTTTTTTTTCCCCCTACTCTTTCCTTGCCTTTCTCATCGCTCCATTGTCTCTTTTCATTATGCCCCCTGTTTATGTCTTTTAAAATTCACCTTTAAAGAGCCCTTAAAAGAGTTCAACTACTTTTAATGAGCTATAACTCATATAAGGTCATTCCCATAGCTTTGAGTCTCCTTTTTTTCCAGACCTCCATCCCCTCTGTCTATCTCACCAAGAAATGCATGGGGGACCAGGAAGAGAATAAGCAGAGTGTTAAAGATCCTGATGAGTGGGGTTTCAGTTCCTCACAGCCAGGTGTTTCAACAGAATCAAAGGAAAGACACTGACATAGTGGAACAAGTCCAGKGAGAGCCACCAAGGTGGTGGTGGACTTGGGTACTTGAGATGTGAGGAGAGGTGGGAAGAATTGGGTTTATTCAACCTGAGGAAGAACACACAAAGGGATCTTACCCCAACCTTCAACCACCTAACAGCAGTGTATAGAGTAGATGGAGGTAGGCTTTTCTCAAAGTGCACAGTGATAAGATGGGAGGCAAAAACCACAAACAGCAACAAGAGAACATGTTGCCATGGGGTGCCAGGCTCACAAGTGCCAGTGCTGCAATGGATAATGTGCCCTGCTATGGATCAGGACACTGCAGGCTGGGCTTTTTGTAGAAGTCCTCACCTGGAGTCAGATGCCCTTGCCCTTCTGGAGGGGGACTGGGACCAGGAGAAGTGGTACCCAGACCTGGAGCCACTGGGATGTCCACTAATCCTGTCTCCTTTGTAGACATAGGACGAGGGAAGGCTGAAGATATCCAGACACTTCCCAACACTGGTCCAGCAAGGAAAGACCACTCTGCCATGGCTTATTTACTGTGCTTCACCAGGGGTGTGGGGTACAGAGCGGGAGGGCAAAAAACAAGTTGCCTGTGAGTTACCCATCTCCCAGTGCTACCCCATGGAGGTGGGACATCCTGACCCCGGTGTGATTTGAACACACAGCCTTCTGATCTGGAGTCAGACGCGCTACCATTGCGCCACGAGGTCAGGGCTGGGGGATACCATCTCCAAATGTCATCCCAGACTTTACGGCCAGGGGCTGTTCTTTGAAGGAAGGGGACTTTTGGTTCATCTGACAAAGGAGTGGGAGCATCTTTGCCAGCTGCCTTGCTAAGCCTGCAAAGAGGGCTCTAAATGAGGTACTTCCGAGGAGGAAGGCCTAAACATGACCATTGCCCAGAGCAGCCCTGCAGGGCCTCTCCCAGGAGAAGCAAGCTCCTGAGTGTGGTGTCTCCAGAGGGACAGGAGGGATGGTGGCCCACCACCTCCCTGGGGAGAGAGGCCCCATTCACCTGGCAGATGCACAGCACCTACATCAAGCCCTGTGGCAGGATGGACCCTCATTCACCTTTTTGAATGGCCTGGTTGGGGTCACCTTCCTCCCAACAGGAGGATGGAGTGTGCTTTGAGTTCAGCTGCCCCCATATATCCTGGACCCATGCTGTTCCCTCTGCACCTCTGCCCTATCCCTCACTGGGCTTTCACCCTCCAGCCTGGTCACCAAGCTGTGGCCAGGAGTTGGCCACCCTCTCCTCATGGGGTGGCCCTGTCCTCTCCACCTTTCATAGCCCTTCTCTTGGGGTTGCCCAGACGCCCCTGGGGTGCTCCCCATGGAGAAGACATCCCAACCGCCCAGGCTGGAGTCCATGCCGGGGAGCTGCATCCCTCCACCCCGACCTCGTGGCGCAAGGGCAGCGCGTCTGACTCCAGATCAGAAGGTTGTGTGTTCGAATCACACCGGGGTCAGCCTTGGGGCACCACTCACCACCCTCTGTATTGCCCCTGCTTTTCTGTGGGGCTGGTCTGGGTGAGCGGAAGGCATTGGCCAACTATAGGGGGGCACCTCCGGAATGGCTGGGGGGAAAACATGATGCCCAGAGCTTTCCTTTCAGCCAGGCTGGACGTTATGAATCACGATCAGAGCGGAGGCCAATGCAGGGGGGTGTTGTGGTGGGTGTCTGCTACAGGTGGCCTCATCAACAAGCTGAAGGAAGTGAAGTCTTCCTCACAGAAGTGCAAGAAGCTTCATAACTGCATGCTCAGTCACTCCTGGGGGACCTGGACTTACCCTCAGGCAATACTTGCCTGGCAGGGTAACATGGGGTGGTACAGASAGTCCCGGGGACTTCTGGAGGGGATCAAGGACAATTATTCAGTGAAGCATCATGGAAATAGAGACAAGTTTCTGATGAGCAACATGAGAAGTTTTTTCAAGAAGACTAAGAAGGAGGATCTGGGGAGCTCTAATCTGGYCAGCCTCACCTAAGAGCTCAGATGAAGACTATGGAATAAATACTCCTGAAAGCCATGCCCAAATGAAGGAAGGATGTGATGATGACTGGAAACAGTGACCRTGGATTTACCAAGGACAGACCACTCTTGGTCAGTGTGATAGGTTTCTCTGAACAGATGACTTCCTCAGTGGTCAAGAGGAGACCAAGGAACATCGTTTATCTTGACTTTGATTTAACCTCTGAGAGGGTCTCCCAGACTCATCACTGTAGCAGGACACAGAGACACAGCACCTAAGCTGAATCACAAGGTGGCTGGCAAAGTGGCTGGACCAGGAGGCCGAGGGGGTTGCGGTCAGCGGTTGGCAGTCCAGCTRACATTCTTCACTGCTTGACGTTGCATTGGATGTTGTTTGGTGTCTTTGTGATGGACGCAGAGGATGTTCTACAGAACAAAGGACACAGGCAGCCTGCCAAGGGTATGGGGCTGGCGAGGGGCCGGGGCCAGTGGCGCAATGGACAACGCGCCTGACTACGGATCAGGAGACTGCAGGTTCGACTCCTGCCTGGCTCGACACTTTTAGCCTGATGGCGGTCCTCCTGCTCCCTCTCCGATGGTCTTCCTTCTCTTGCCCAGCGTCCGTCCTCAGGGCCTTCTTCAGGGCAAAAGTGCTGCGTGTCCTCTTGCCCTGCAGGAAGGAAAGAGTTCCTCTAGACCTTATGGTGGAGCTGGGCACCTTGTCTCATCATTCTCCTCTACTCAGTACTGACATCCCTCTAGTCCCACTGCTTACTCATGTTCCACACTGGGAATACTGCACACAGGTTTGGGGCCCCCAGTATAAGCACATTGATCAACTGGAACAACTCCAGTGGAGGGTCACTGAAATGGCCTGGTGTTGGTCCCATGGGTTCTCCTCCTACTCACTGTATGAGGAGAAACCATGGGAAATGGGTTTATTTGGCCTGGGGAAGAGAAGGTTTCTATGAGGACCTGATAGCAAACTTCTAGTACCTATGAGGAGGTCGTCAAGCCAGGCTCTTCACAGCATTTCATGATGAAAGGATGAGAGACAATAGGTATAAATGGAAATGGAGGTTCTGTCCAAATGTGAGGGAAAAGTATTTTCCCAAATTTTTTGTCATTGATGAAGGTGGGAGAGGATAGAGAGAGGGAGTGAAAAAGGGAGGGAGCTGCAACCAAGGCGTAGGAACGAGGGCACAGCAGGTAAGTTTTCAGTTGGTGCAAAAGGTGCCCGGTGGGTGCCAGGTTTAATGACTGAGGCAGGGGAGACATCTCACTGGCCCCACAGGAGGCTCAGCTGCAATGCCCAGCTTATCAGGATTGGGGTCAGCCCTGGGTCTCCTGGGAGCTGTAGTGGCCAGCTCTGGCGTGGTCCCCATGGGACTCCCATGGGGAGCACATCCCCACCACCCAGGCTGGGTCCGTGCCTGGGGGCTGCATCCCTCCATATCGACCTTATAGCACAAGGGCAGCACTTCTGACTCCAGATCAGGAGGTTGTGTGGTTGAATCACACCAGGGTAAAGGTTCCCCACTTCTGCAGGGTGCTTCCTCCTCACGTGACAGGACTTTACTTTTGTCCTCTCTAAGGTTCATGAGGTTCCTATCAGACCATTTCTCCTGCGTCACAAGGCCCCTCTGAAAAGCAATCCTGCGCTCCAGTGTATCAGCCTCTGCTCCCAATTTGATGTTGTCCAGGAACGTGCTGAGTGTTCACCCCATCCTATCATGCAGGTTGTTAATGAAGACATTTAGGAGCGTCAGTATCAGTATCAGCATCAACACCTGCAAACTCCATTACTAACAGGACACTTGCTACATTTCCAACTGGGAAATGATCCCAACACTGGGTCTGGTGGTCTAGCCAGGTTTTCACCCACCTTCTTAGCCTCTCATTCAGTCCATATCTTTTCAATCTGGCTACAAGAAGACTTGGAGATCCTATTCAAGGGTCAAGATAAAGAAGCGTTTCTTTCCCAGGTTCCAGCAAGGCAGGCAGTTGGGTAGGTCAGATGATAGGACCTTAGTAAATCTATGCTGGCAGTTTGCAACTACTTTTGTGTCCTTCATGTGTCCATTTTGCTCAAGTGATTCCTGACTTGATCATCCTCTGCCGTGAATAATCCACTGCCATAGGCTCTGTCAGAAGGCAAAGGCACATAAAGCTGAGAGCAGACCTCATCAATAAAGACAGAGGCAGAGAAGGCATTGAGTACCTCAGCCTGCTCCATGTCTGTTGCCATTTCCCTCACTCAGTCAGAAGAGCTCCCGTGCTTCCTTTTAGTTTTCTTTTGCTGCCAATCTGGTTCTAAAAGCCATTTTGTTGACCTTTCACATCGCTACCAATCTCAACTCCAGCTGAGCTTTGGTTTTCCTGTGTCAGCAGCTAATTCTAGCCATCAGATTTGGGGGATGATTATCACCCTGTTTGACACTTATGGGACCACATCTGGAGTCTATGCCCAGTTTTGGGATCTCCAGGATAAGACAGACATTTACAGACTGCATTAAGTCCCAGAGATGGTCATCCAGATGAGAAGGTGGTGGCGTGCCTGATGAGGAGTGGCCTAGAGAGCAAGGTTTCCATAATATGGAGAAGAAGAGGTCAAGGAAGGATTATAATCTTGTTTTATGCTATGTGTGCCTACAGAGAAAGTGGAGCCAGGCTTTTCTTGTGGACATAGAGGATGGAGCTCAACAAAAACAGATTACATCAAGGAAAATCTTTATTAGATGATAGGAAAAAAATTTCACACATCAGAGGTCACACATTAGAACAGGGTCCCAGAGATGTTTTGGAGTTCCCATCCTTGAGACATTCAAAGCTCGACGAACAAAATGACATAATGTGAAAGACTTTTGTGTTCTGAGTAGGGGATTAGATCACTTGGCTTCCAAGGATCTCATAAAATCTAATTTTTTCTATACTTAACTAAATCCTCTTGCACCCTCCCTTGCTCTCCGCACAACGCCCATCCAGTGATGGGAAGCCCCCAGAGCTCCAAGAGGACCAGGGCCAGTGGCGCAATGGACAACGCGCCTGACTACGGATCAGGAGATTGCAGGTTCGACTCCTGCCTGGCTCGCCATTTTCTTGCCGACAGCCTGGCTGTAGTACTGATGGTGACAGGAGACCTCTTTCTCCATGGTGGCCTGCCTTTGCCTGGAGTTTCTCCCTTCTTGCTGGGCTTCCTGCACAGCAAAAGCTTCCCTCGCATCAGGAGATGCTCTGACTGGATATACTGGCAAAAAAAATTTCACCATGAGGGTGGTAAATCACTGATAGAGGGGCCCAGAGAGGCTGTGGACTCTCCATCTTTGGAGTTATTCAGAGTTCAAGCAGGCAAGGCACTGATCTGAATGTCAGCAGTTGAGCAGAAATTCGGACTAGAGACCTCCACAGGTCACTTCCAAACTGAATCTCTTTATTATTCAATGGGAAGTTCCTGCTTCCATGTTCTTTTGCTGCTCCATCCCATGTTGGCAGGCTCATGGCCTTGTCACCACCTTTGTGGTACCTTCACCCTGAATGTGGCTTGGACAAGGAAGGTCGAAGATGCCCATGTACAGGCTAGCCCAGACCAATTGGCCATCAAGCAAGATCTCACTGCCCACAGCTCACCTGCTCTGCCCTCTGTCATCAGTGGAGGAAAAAACAGGTGGCCTTGGGCTGAGGTCAACCCTCAGCTGTGCACCACATCTCCAGAGAGCCCTGGGCTGCTCCAAGCCCTGTGTTGGCTTGGAATTGTAGCCACACCTCCCATGGGGCAGGCAAGATGTCACCTCCAACCCACCAGAGCAGCTGAGGGGCTGGAGGCCACCATCTGCCCTTGCTGCCTGGCCTCCTTGTGGGGGGACTCAGCACAGGCACCACTTCACCTGGGTGGTGGGACCAGTGGGACCAATACTGACCTCTCCTCCATAGGTGAGTAGGGCAAGGCTGTCATGGATGGGGCAGGAGGGAGCTAGGTGAGGTCTTGCCACTTTTCTTTGACCACCAACACACCCAGGTGGTACAGAAAGCACTGTGGGGACACCAAGTGGGACCAGAGGCTGGGGCCAGTGGCGCAATGGACAACGCACCTGACTACGGATCAGGAGATTGCAGGTTCGACTCCTGCCTGGCTCGCCCTGAAACTGCCTGCTGTCGTGGAGGTGATGGGGGACAGTTGTCTTCATGAGGTCCTTCCCCTTCCAGGCTTTTTTCCCATGTCTCTGACAATCAGCATCACAGAAGCATCATCTTGCGGAACACTTTGTCAAAGCTGCGAACATGCCACCTGCTTCAAGACCCACCACTCCTCAAGTCCTTTTTGACCTGGCCTGCTGACCTTCTCAACTCCTGAGCAGCAGGATTGCTTCTGAGGTCTCTGAGTGTGTGTTTTCCTCATAAGCCCTGTGCAGATCTCCTGTCTGTCTCCTTGAGCACTACTGAGTGAAAGCTGGCTGAAGCCTCACTAGTAACAACTGTGGGTAAGGGGTGGGTGGAAAGTGGGCTGGGACATGGGGCTTGAAGGGTTGTGGTCAGGGGCTGGAAGTGCAAACGGTGGTTAATTGCTCCTAGTGCTCCTCGGGGGTCAATGCTGCCACTGATACTATTGAATATCTTCACTGATATACTCAGTAATGGGACAGGATGAATCCTATGTGAGTTCATGGATGACACCAGTGGAGAGGGGARCAGTTGGCACTGGCAAGGACAGCTGTCATTCAGAGTGACCTGGACAGGGTGAAGGAAGTTCAGCAAAGGTAAGCACTGTGTCCTGCCTCTGGGATGGGATAACCCCACACAGCACTACAGACTGTCAAGAACACAGCTGTGCAGAAAAGGGTGTRCGGGGTCCTGGAGAACAACTTGAACAGGAACAACTTGCACCCGTGAAGGCCAACTGCATGCTGGGCTGTCCTACCAAGAACATAGCTAGCTGCTCAAGAGGAAGGATTTTTGCTCTCCATCGAGCGCTTCTGAGACCATCGTTGGGGCACTGTGACCAAGACTAACCTCCTCAGTACAAATAAGACACTGACAACATGGAGCAGGTCTAGCTTTGTCCTCTTCCATACTTTTCCACACCTTTTTGAGCTTTTCCCCTAGTTAAAGTTTATTAAAGCCTGCTGGCAGACATACTTTTGCCTCTTCCTGTCTGATATACCTTGTAGTCTCCTGAGCAATCCTAATTCCTAAAAGAAGGTTGCAAATCTATAAAAGTGAGGGTTCTGAGATGCCTGGGTGCTGCACCCCTCCACCCTGACCTTGTGGCACAAGGGCAGCACGTCTGCACCTGGGTCACAAGGTTGGGTGTCTGAATCATGGTGAGGCCAGGCTTGGGACAGTGCTGCGGGCAGGTGGCCTGTCCGTGCTTTCCATGGGGCTCATTGATGTTGCATGCAGAACTTTGCAAGGCATCGATAAACTGCAACAAGACCGATGTGGGCCTCAAAGGTGGTTGGGGACCAGAGCACATGATCTGCCAGGACAGCCTGAGAGTGCTGGGTCTGTCCAGCCTACAGGGGAGCCGTTCAGGAGGCATCTTCATTCTGCTGTGGGATTTGCTGTGGTGCCGCTGGCTGTGGTGTGGGCCCCAGCTCTGCTCATTTTGGGGTGCCCAGCTCTGCTGAAAGGGCTGGAGGAACTCTTTCCTTYCTGCAGGGCAAGAGGACACGCAGCACTTTTGCCCGGGAGGATGGATGATGGGCAGGAGAAGAAAGGCCATCACGGAGGGAGCAGGAGGACCGCCATCAGGCTAAAAGTGTCGAGCCAGGCAGGAGTCGAACCTGCAGTCTCCTGATCCGTAGTCAGGCGCGTTGTCCATTGCGCCACTGGCCCCGGCCCCTCGCCAGCCCCATACCCTTGGCAGGCTGCCTGTGTCCTTTGTTCTGTAGAACATCCTCTGCGTCCATCACAAAGAYACCAAACAACATCCAATGCAACGTCAAGCAGTGAAGAATGTCAGCTGGACTGCCAACCGCTGACCGCAACCCCCTCGGCCTCCTGGTCCAGCCACTTTGCCAGCCACCTTGTGATTCAGCTTAGGTGCTGTGTCTCTGTGTCCTGCTACAGTGATGAGTCTGGGAGACCCTCTCAGAGGTTAAATCAAAGTCAAGATAAACGATGTTCCTTGGTCTCCTCTTGACCACTGAGGAAGTCATCTGTTCAGAGAAACCTATCACACTGACCAAGAGTGGTCTGTCCTTGGTAAATCCAYGGTCACTGTTTCCAGTCATCATCACATCCTTCCTTCATTTGGGCATGGCTTTCAGGAGTATTTATTCCATAGTCTTCATCTGAGCTCTTAGGTGAGGCTGRCCAGATTAGAGCTCCCCAGATCCTCCTTCTTAGTCTTCTTGAAAAAACTTCTCATGTTGCTCATCAGAAACTTGTCTCTATTTCCATGATGCTTCACTGAATAATTGTCCTTGATCCCCTCCAGAAGTCCCCGGGACTSTCTGTACCACCCCATGTTACCCTGCCAGGCAAGTATTGCCTGAGGGTAAGTCCAGGTCCCCCAGGAGTGACTGAGCATGCAGTTATGAAGCTTCTTGCACTTCTGTGAGGAAGACTTCACTTCCTTCAGCTTGTTGATGAGGCCACCTGTAGCAGACACCCACCACAACACCCCCCTGCATTGGCCTCCGCTCTGATCGTGATTCATAACGTCCAGCCTGGCTGAAAGGAAAGCTCTGGGCATCATGTTTTCCCCCCAGCCATTCCGGAGGTGCCCCCCTATAGTTGGCCAATGCCTTCCGCTCACCCAGACCAGCCCCACAGAAAAGCAGGGGCAATACAGAGGGTGGTGAGTGGTGCCCCAAGGCTGACCCCGGTGTGATTCGAACACACAACCTTCTGATCTGGAGTCAGACGCGCTGCCCTTGCGCCACGAGGTCGGGGTGGAGGGATGCAGCTCCCCGGCATGGACTCCAGCCTGGGCGGTTGGGATGTCTTCTCCATGGGGAGCACCCCAGGGGTGTCCAGGAATCCCTCAGCTGCAGCTATGGAGGGGAAGGGTGGCCAAGACCTGGCTGCAGAGAGGAGTCCAGGCTGGAGGATGAACGTGCAGGGTGGGATGGGGTGATCTGCGGGGTCAGTGAGGGCAGGAGCCAGGCTCAGGGATGCTTTGAGGAAGGATGATGGCCCAGGGCAGAACACAGGGAAGGGACCAGGTCCCCTCCTGCAGCACAGCCTGCGGTGGGATCTGAGTATGTACCAGAAATGGTGGTGGACAGTGTTAAAAGCAGACAGCCCATGGGCTCAGCCCAGTCACAGATGGACGCTACAGCTCTTGGTGTAGGTAACCAAACCCTGTTTTGGCTGGGAATGGCAGCTGGACCTTCTGTAAAGAAGGCAAGACATCTCACCAGTGCAGGCAAGGTCCACCAGCAGCGCAGGCAAGGTTCACTGCCAGGTCTGGCTGCCCAGTCCTTTCCCCATGGGTGGTTAGTACCAGGTTTTCGTGGACAAAGGTGTCAGAGAGGAGATGAAACTTTCCTTCTTCCTCTCCAACTCCATGCTCACCTCAGCATGCTGGAGGAAATCTGCTGGGTAGTAGGCTGGCTGGGGCAGGGACATAGTGGGGACACCGTATGGGCAGGGGGCTGGGGCCAGTGGTGCAATGGACAATGCACCAGGAAACTGCAGGGTTGAGTTCTGCCTGCCTTGACCTAATCCTGCCCACAGCCTGGCCATGGTGGAGGTGATGGGAGTCAGGCTGCCCTGGTGTCCTTCTGGAAGTGGTGGGTAACCAACCTTGGGTATTGCCCTGGCTCTGGCTTATTTCCTTGCTTTGTCATGTATTCTGCAAGCAACAAGACTTTTTTCTATCAGAAATCCGTCAGGCATTTTTCTCAAAAACAGCTGTTGTTACACCTTGTTCACAAATGTCCCATTTCATCTGGCCCTCCTGAAGGTCTGGATAGAGGCAGGGTGGCTGCGCCTCCATCCGTCCCATTTTCTTTCTCTTTCAGAGCATGTTTTTTTCTGCTCAACCCATCTTTGCTTTGCTCCACCTCCATTTCATCCCACATTGTTCCTCACTGCTCTACCTTCTGCCTAGTGTCACAAATTCTGACATCTTGGCACTCAGTTCCTTCTGCCCCAGAGCTCATGTTAAAAATCTTAGAGTTAGAGCTCTGATACTGTTACTAATGTCTCTTTCCTTTTAACGAAAATAAAACTATTTAATATAAGTATACAAGTTTGTGATGTAAAGCAGAATTTGTTGTTATTAAGAATGATCCATTTCACAAAATCCTTGAGAAATGAGGATAAAAAATGAGAAAATGATTAATAAATGCAAATAAAAACTACAGCACCCAAATGAGGAATGGCATAAGTGAGAGTTTAATAAATGCATTTATATTCTGCACTGGATATAGCTATCTAGCTATCCTTAAGGCAGTTTGCTTGAATTGCATAGCCAATGAGCTACTTGTCCACCATATGTATGTACTATATACAAATACATGAGATGATACACAATATTCATTTGGAGAGAAAGACCGCTGCTGAACTTTATTAGATTTCTATTTGTGGATAATTGTTTGGGAGTAAGTCACAGCAATCTCACCTGGGCTAGGGGTAGGGTACATTTCTACATGGAAACATTCTTCACTTGCGAAAAAAGAAATCTCAGCAGAAGACTTTCTGAAATCCTTCATTTTCAAGCTTTCAAAAATGAGTTTTATTTTTAAAAGAAATAACTGGCATCATGTGGTTACTGCTATCCGACTGTATGAGGTAGCATTGATTAGCAAGGCATGAAGCGCTAGGGGAAGGTCTCCTGGGGTGGGATGCTGCTTTAGACACCTGAATGTATCTACAAGGAAGATGCATACTTGTGCCCTAGGCAGCAGAGCTCCCATTATTACTATAGTTACAAAGTTTTATAAAGTTATATAAAATTATATGAAGTTAGAAAAAGGTTAACTTTGTAGTTATACACTTATCCTGAATGTGGGCAACTCACTCCAGTCCCTAAAATTTGGTGTCTGCAAYCAAAAGCCATCCCTGCTCTCCAGACCTATTAATAATAGCCACGTATTTACTCTGTGAATTATCAATGTTGAAGATGGAGCAAAGAGGCAGGCACCTACCTTTCCATCTGAGCAAACCCTGCCCACAAGAAGGGCTTTGCTGTCCCTTCCTCCGCCAGCAGGTCCTCCCACAAGAGGGAGCCATCAACTAGCTCATGGGTTCCACAAGCTGCAAAGCCAGGCTGGAGATGCATTTTGCTCGTTGAAGGACCCTCCATCCCTAGGCCAGGCTGGAAATTCAGCCTGTTTGCTTCCTGGAAATACAGTTCTTTCTCCACAGCCCATATTTTTTTTGGCTATTCAGTCCCACTGGTCTCTGTTAGACTTTCCCCTCCATCAGCCCATGGTTTTCTAGAAGTGCAGCCTCAGATGTGGTCATGGGGAGCTTCACCTGCTGCCTGCTCCCCGCTGACCACCTCGCAGTGGCATCTCTCCTCATCTATCCCACTCTGGTACTGGCTTAGTTTCCAACTGCATGACATAATGGGAGAGATTCAGCTGCCTAAATTCAGGCATCTAGTGTTGTGTTATGGGATATGCTGCCTGGTCTATATTCGCCTCTCCAGAAACATCTGAGTATCCCATAGATCTCTGTCCCATGCAGATATGTTGGATGCTCCAGGATGCTTCATCTATAGTGATATTATGTTCAGGCAACCGAATCCTGCTTGGGGGTGGGAGTCAGCTCAAAGATTTGAACAATTAAAATAGGTGTCTCCGCATAGGGGTGTATTTGTGTGTTAGATAGCTGATAAAATGTCTTGAAGAGATGCAGGAGATATTTCTGGACACTTGGCTTTGCTGTGTTCATTTTTATTTTTAAGCAGAATATATTGATATCTGTATGATATCAGTTTGATATGTCCTGGTTTCGGCTGGGATAGAGTTAATTTTCTTCCTAGTGCTGTGTTTTGGATTTAGTATGAAAAGAATGTTGATAAGACACTGATGTTTTTAGTTGTTGCTAAGTAGTCTRCTAGTCAAGGACTTTTCAGCTTCCCATGCTCTGCCAGGTGCACAAGAAACTGGGAGGGAGCATAGCCTGGACAGCTAGCCCAACTGGCCAATGGGGTATTCCATACCATGTGACGTCATGCTCAATATATAAATAGGAGGCGTGGTCCAGGAAGTAGCGATCGCGGCTTGGGTATCACTCAGCGGGTGGTGAGCAATTGCATTGTGCATCACTCATTTTGTATATTCTATCATTATTATTATTATCATCATTATTTTTTCCCTTCCTTTTCTATTTTATTAAACTGTCTTTATCTCAATCCACGAATTGTACTTTTTTTTCGATTCTCTCCCCCATCCCACTGAGGGGAGGGGGGAGTGAGCGAGCGGCTGTGTGGTGTTTGGCTGCCGGCCAGGTTAAACCACGACAGATAGAATACTGAAATTTTTAAATTTCTCACCAGAACAGCCCATTTCTCCCCCAACACCCCTTTCCAACCCCTTACAGTGTTATAAATAAGGTCTGGTTTTCAGCTAGTTCGAGGAGCACTGCAATCAAATTCTGCTGATTTACATTGCTATAACACAAATGTGTATAAGTGCTTGGGGGAAGCAGATGTTTCCCATAATTTTAGCGTCCCAGGTTACTTCAGAGCTAGCCCAGGCCCGTTGACTGAAACATTGGAAATGAAAGAGATGTCCTCCCTTCTCATGCATACTCCCTTCCTCATGCTCTCAAAGGATGCGAGTCCCAGGGAAAGAGTCATAGTTTTCCGAGTCTACTGAAAGGAGAGAACAGACATTTCACACGATGGTAGAAGCTTCTCCCTTATTGCTGTCTGCCACTCAGATGGGTCTACATCTTCTTCAGCATATCGCTGCTCGAGGACATGTAGCTACAATGATTTCACCTGGCAGACACTTCTCAGGAGCCATCACGGTGATTTCAAGGTGAGAACTGCCTAGTGGAGATGTCTATGGCTGTCAGGCCCATGGCTGAGGAGCTCGCTGCAGCACTGGAGGGCTCTTCTATGGCCAGACCCTCTGCAGCTTTAGGAGAAGTCAATCCATTGGGTCACCTGGTTTTCATCCTGTATTGATGGTTGCTGCACGCTTCCCCACCAATTGCAGCAGGAATGTAGGCATCTTCTGGAAATACTTGTAAATACCTACTCATTGTTTCCCWTGCCTCCATCAGAAGAGGTGACCCTCCTGGTGGGATTAATACCCATAGAGTACATTTTTCAGGCTATTGTTAAATTAGCTAATGTAACTGGGTGAGGTGGGTAGGCACACTACTATATGGGCATTTTATATTGCTGTGGAAGTCAGGATTAGCAAGATCTACTCCATGGCAGAAAGATCACTAAAGGGTTTATCTCTATTCCCCAGATTAAGCAAGAGAAACAGCCATCTTCCAAAGACTGTCTATCTCACCTGCCTCAGACACATATCTCAAGACAGGGTTGAAGTCTCCTCTGGAAGTCCTTGTGTCTCCATTGACTCCAAGGGAAGATGAAGATGATGTTAGATTAGASAGCTGGGATGGGTTTCATCCCACCTCTTTTGGAGGTTGACAGTACAGATGCCTCCATCTGAACTAGTCTTCTGCATTTCCTTCATAGTCAATGGAGAGAAGCAGGTACTGAGTGAGACTGCCAGAATATCACGTTGTAGAAGTGACACTGGCTACATGACTGCCTCCAATGCGGGCTGTAAACTGCAGACATCTCAAGTGGGGTGAGGGGAACCCCTACTTGTAATTTGCTTGTACCTAACGTGAGACAAACTCCACCAAAACCCACAAAACAGAAGATCCCAAATCATGGGTGATTCATCTTAATAATGCTAATGACTAAAACAGTGATTAAAACAACCCTGCTCAGAATTCTGCAGTCGTTTGCATTTTCACACCCTGCATGGAAATGCATGAAAAAGTCTCCAGCAGTCCTGTCTGCTGGTAAACTGGATGAACTGGGAACAGGCCTTTCCTGTGACCATTGCAACGCTGAGCATGAGGAAGCTATTGACTATATGGAGGGTTGGGGACTTTCTCCAGCCCCAGATGTAGTTCAGCTGCAGAACTGGTCATTAGGCAGGAGGCAGAACTTTCCCCATGTGTAAGTATTTCTTCTGTGATCTGTATAAAACATGCCTCTTACCTGGAATGACCTGGGAGAGGAGGAGGAGAATAAACAGGAGCAAATGAAATGCAGAGGCACCAAGGCAGAATGAGATGACAGTTCTGTGCTAGGTGGTAAGAGAGTTCCAGTGTTTATAGGGCTTCTGGGAGCAAGAAGGACTGGAAACAGGGATTTTACTTCAATGTATATAGCGTAACCCTTGGCCAAAATTGCTACTGAACACCTCAGTGCATCACTTTCTCTGAACAATCACAGCGTCATCTCTGAGTCAGGAGAGGTGATACGACCTGCTCCAAGCAACAGGGACTCTGGAGGGAAACTCTTTACCAAAGTGAATTTCACTCCGAATTCAAAGTTTTTTTTTCTGAGATAAATTTTTTTAACATAATTTGAAGGGAATCATCATCATATAAATGCTTATAGCCTGACAGTGAGAACATTGTCTGTGCAATGGCTGGAAATGATAAGGAAGGATTTTGAATGTAAGATTATTGGACAAGCACTCCTTCTCTACCAGGTTATTAACACACTTGAGGTATTGCATTTGTCCTTCACTTCCCATGAAAAAAAAGGCAAACATTTCCAGTCCGTCATTAAACAGAACAGGTCCACTTTTTGCAATTTTAAAAATAACTTTGCAGAATTAGAAAGCTGGGTTCCTGCTCCAGTCTGACAAAGTACAATGTTGGGTCCCATCTGAGAGCTGAGATACTCCCCTTGGCTTCAGTGGGAACCTGAGCCAATTGAAGTTTTCTTGTCAAGGTCTTTGTTTCATCCATTTCCCTGGAGTGCCTGAAAATGGACATAAACAGCTCTCCTGCCACATGGCTGGCCGGGAGACTCAATGGCGCCTGCAAATTTGAAATGAAAAGCTAACAAAGAAACCAGAAAGGCAGAGAACAATGCACATTGACTAAGGGGAAGTTTTATATTGTTGATATCAAGGCCACTGGGTCAGGACAACATCAATAAATATCATGCACAGAAACAGGCTCAAATAAGTGACACTGGTTTCTTCTGCTCTGAAGGAGAACCTGTGCTGTCAGCTACCATTTCAGTATGACTGTTTGTAGCACAATTCAAACACTGTACGGACAGATCCTTATGAAAACTGTACCATCAATCTCACTTGTCCTCTGCTCTTTGTACTAAGGGTGCTGCTCATGACATCTGCAAACTCTGATAATCTGCACCTCATGTATGACCTTGCTGTATGTCCTGTGACGCAACACTGGTTCCCAAGAGAAAGCAATAAGGAGTAATGGGCATTCCATCCATAGACATAGCAAATAAATCTATTTTGTTCTGTGAAAGGTGCTTTGAAAAAATAAAGTCCTTTTTGTTTGTCAAACTATCCTTGAAAAGCCAGAAAAGTGACAAAGCATTTCCTCAGGACTCCCTGGAGCAGAGAGTGGACGAATACTCATTTCTAGTTTATGGGCATCCCTAAAGCATTTGATCCTGTTTAAGAGAACAGCATGAGCACTCAGGGGTTGAACAATGGCTTCAGGCAATAGGTACAGGAACCCACAGTGCTGATCACTTCTAAGATGGTGAGATCTTACTTTTTAAGTAGCAAAATTACATTTTTAATAATACAGTATGTTTCATGGAAATGAAGTCCTGGCAGCCCGAGCACAAACCAAGCCGGTTAATTCCAGACTGTTGTAACACCTTGTTCTTGGGGTAAGGCACTAGCATTTGAGGAATTGAGGCATGGGAGAACAGTGGGACATACTGACTCAGCCCTGGGGAGACTTTCTGGCAATTTCCACATGCTTTTATTTAAATGCATTATGAAACCAAATGAGCTCTCTGCATAAGTGCAGGTTGATGCATTCTGACTAACACATATGTTTTCCATAAGATAACAACCCATTCCAACTGAAACCATGTGAGAAGAACCTTAATTAATCTGCACAGCTTTCCTTAAGAACCTTTTACTTTACCTCTGAGGTCTAAGTTCTTCTTAGTTCTTTAATATTCAGATGCTTGCTCTGCATGACGTAAGAGTGGAGATGAGAAATGACCCGTGGGCTGTGCTGGCTTGTCCTGAATGGGTTAACTACCATCTGGATATTTTCCAAGGTGTTTGAAAGCAAAATGAGCAAGTGCAGCATCCTGGAGACGTAGTTACCTAGCCACTGACAAGATCTGTACTTCAACTGCAGCTTGGAGATCAGGGTCCAAGGCAGATTTGGCTTGCAAGGTAGGAAGCATGCGGAATGGTAGGTGGGGAGAGAGCGGGTAGAGGAGGTACAGGGCACAGGATTTGGGCTGTGTTTCTCGTAGTTTAGGGGATGAGTTAGAAGGATGGTAGATTTGGGTTCAGAAGGTCAAGGGTGCAGAAAAAAAAGAGAAGAGCTGAAGGAAAGCAAAGCCAAAGCCCTGGGAGAAGAGTTGGGAGGTGAAAACCCTTTTTCCTTGCTCCCATACATCCAAGGTTGTGCATGCAGTTGCCTTCAATATCCCCATACATCTCTATAAGATGATGCTTTGTGACACCCCTGCCAGCCCATCGTGTACATGACTCTTTGTACCTATGTATACCCCTCATCATCTGCTGCTGAGAGGGGAAGATGGTCTTCCAGAGTCCCTGATCTGACAGAAAGGTTATTAGCAGGGTCCTTAGTGGTAATTACCAGGGATCCTAAAGCAATGGCATGACAAGGTGGACCTCCCCTCTACCAGTGCAGGTGGATGGATTTTTACAGGGCTGATCCACTGCATAGACCTCTCCTCCTGCAAAAGAGAGGGTTTTCCTTCCCCCTCTTCCACCACCATCTCAGAGAGCCAACTGATGCTGCAAAGCTGCCCTGTCCTGCGAGAGACACCTTTATTCCCCTGGAAATGAGAAAAGACATTTTTCACACATACACACCATTGGCATGGAAAAGCACTTCTAGAGATGTTTCTACCCTACCTTGATTTAGGACCTCTCCTTCCCCTTTCACTACCTACATCACATTCTATAGCTGGGGTTTTCAAGGATTCATCAGGAGTCCTTTGCTGTCATGTAATAAAAGTGAAACTTGAGCTAATAAGTTATGGCAGCTTTATGGGGCTATGGATTTTATGGAGCTATTCTGAGATTTTCATTTGCCTGCTTATACAAATACAGGGATGCCTCATCACTCTCTGTGTATGAAAGCCTTTTTCTCTGTGTATCTTCTGTGAGTCTGAGACCMAGCTCCACCCATGAGGACCTCCTCATACCTTCTGACTGCTCTTCTCGTCTTAATTTTCCAGCATTTTCAAGGTAAACCTGGGAGGGTACTAGAGAAGCAATCCTGTCATTTCAAGGAAAGTGTCCAAAAGTGCCTGAATTATTTAGGACCCTGGGAGAATTTTAAATAGTGCTTAGGAACAGGTTTTCAGTTATGCAGAGTATAACAGCACCCCTGACTCCATGGGAAATGAAACTCAACCCGTATAATGGAATGATAAAGACTGAAAGCCAGGAAGCTTTGAAGGTCACTATAAGCAGGCAGTGCATCAGTTTAGGGAGCACTCTTGTGTCCTGTAAGCTTCCTTGCTGAAGACTAATCCATAGCTATTGTACAATGTGGCATTAAACACCCCTCTAAAGTTATCCCATTTCCACAGATTGTCACTGGTTTAGGTGCAGATCCTATCAGGAAATGTTTTCCAGGTCTCAGGAGAATTTCCATTGAAAGGTGGGCAGGAGAGAAAGTGCTTCTGGACTACACGGTCCCCCCAGGCTTAGAGAACCCACCTGCAAAGTGAAAGAGCTGGAGTAGGATTATGGTCTCCAGAGATCAACAGCTTGATATAGGCACCTGTGTGCACTGAGATGCCCTAGTGTACCTGAGATATCATCTCAAGGGGCCAGATGGGACACAGACCCTGTGGGACAGCTGAGACCTTCTAGGTGGGCTGCTGGAGTAGCAGCAGCCTACCATGGCYCACCTCAAACAGCCCTGTGCTCCCATATGCAGATATCTCAGCAGAGCCCACAGGCTGTACAGCACATGGGGTCTAGAGACCTATTCAGCACCGCACATGTGCACATCACAGCTAAGGTGAGCTGACTCTGCCGACTGCCCTGCCTTGCTCTTCCCAGCAGGCTTCATCTGCCTAAACATAGCTATTTGATGCTGTTAGTGAACGCTYGGCTATCTGGGGTACTCAAGACATTTGCACAGGGTGAGGAGGTACGGTATTGGTCAAGCCTTATACCCAAGGGTGCCTAAAACATCACTAGATGATTACCTTGTGGCCACAGAAATCCCCTACCCACTGTTGAAAAYGGGAGCTCAGAAACCTAGCTCACATGGAGACACTTATGACTATGTGGCTGAAGCCCACTCCTGTTTTCTGAACCGTGCCTGGACTTTACTTCTTTCATGCAGAAAGAACAGCAGGAAACATCATGAGATACTTGCTCCAGAAGAGCCTGTTGGCTAAGGCAATGTCAAAAACTAGCAGGAGAGAGTTTTGGACCTAAGTCTGCCGTGTCCCTGAGGACTACCTCAGGCCATTAGCCATCCCAGAGTAGACCCAGGATCCTTTCTCAGTTAAGAAATAATAGTTTGATGATTGTATGAAGTTTGCAACAATTTGGCCCTGAAGTTGTGAGGGGACCTGCAAACTGTTTGCAGATATTAGTTACATTTATTAAATAATTCTGGAGAGAAAACAGCGTGGGTGATATTTCAGTTGGAGATGATGTTCCTCAGTTGTTTTCTGTATACAGAACACAGGCTGGAGTTTGGTTTTTTCTGCTGCTTAAAAGCCTGGATAAAACTAAGGCAGCACCACTTCATGGGGGTGGTTCTAAAGACCCAATTCTTATTTTCTTTGTGTCTTACACCTGCACAGCGCAGAAAGTTTCATTTCAGTATGAACGGAAATTTTCATGTTAAGTGAAATAATGTATTTTTTTTTCCAATGGCAATTTCATAGCAATAACTTGGAGAAGTCCCAGTTCACTTCAGCCCAAATCAAACTGATTTCTGTTTTCCAGCTTGATGTGTCACTCAGCAGTTCAGCTATGCATGCAACACAGGCTGTAGATTACTCGCAGGCAACCTAACCACAAACCCATTGATCTGATACCATTTTGTGCCTATCCTTTCTCATCAGAGTACAAAATGTTTTCTATGTGCAGGCGGCAGGACTTGGGACGTCTTGGATGCTTTCTGGTGTGGTCTAAGAGGAAGCTGCAGACATTACTGCCATGTAAATGAGTATCTGATTGGAAGCTGCTTCTATAACAAATACAGATGCTGTAAGAAATACCCAGGAATATCCTATGTTCACAAAGAATAAAGAAAAGAAAAAGGAGGTGTGTTCTTAGCTTCAGAGATATCTCTGCTCTTTAACTTAGGCTCATTCATGAGTCTTCAATATAAGGATTTGTCTTCTATTTTTTGATGTTGAGTATATGCTTTCCCTGTTTTCCTTCTGGAGTTACTTCTCACACTGCTAGATGCAATAACTTGGTTTAAGGGGAAAAAATCCAATTTTATCCACTATAGATATAACAAATTAAGACATGTTGTTCTGGCAATGTGCCAGATTTCTGTATCTCACACAAAGGAGGAGGATTCATATTTTATTGAGATTATATTTTATTTTGTTAACGAATATTTTATTAAGCTTCTGCTGTAACTCATATTTGTCATAACAAAAGAGAAAAAAATACATACGTATCATTCATGAAATATTCCCAGTTTGTCTGAAGACAATGATGTGGATGATTTAATAATTTTGATTAATGTATAAGATGAAGAGTTTGGAAATAATATCTTCTACACTTCACCTTACCAGAAGTTTCAAAGTAGTTTCTCAGGTAAGTCTCTCAAAAGGGAAAGAAACTAAACCAGTTGGGTATCTAAATCCATATGTATTCAGATACCTGAAACTAAATATCCAAGCATGAAAATTAAGGGTAGGCTTGCTCTTTACAAATAAATTTGGATTTTGTTACACCAAGGCAAGTTGTAGATGCAGCTTGCATTCACTGCAACAATTTATATGGAAGAAAGACTTTTCAGGGCTGTTTCATACAACACTGCTGGATAAAAGGATGTCATTACTCTCTTCCTCTGACAGCTCTGTAGCTAGGATATGTGAGACCTAGCTCCAGTTCTGTTTTTCCCTGGGGTACTTAAATCCATTAATGATCCTTTTCAGACTACCAAGTACTAAAGAAAAATGTTCATTTTACCTTCTTGACCCTGTTGTATGTGGTATAAAAAACTCATACATCTACTGGAGTAGGGACAGTACCCTGGGTCTCCTGGCTTACACAGGGAGTGGTCTAGCTGACACAGTGGTGTTTTGGGATGGGATTCCATGCTACCAAAAGTGCTTTATTTTGTATTAAACCTTTTGATCATTGCATCTCAAAGCAGGACTTTACAAATAATTCTATAACCTTCTCTTTTTTTCWTTTTTTTTCTACAAAACAACCACAACCAAAATTTCACAATTGAGAAGAACATGTAGGAATTGACCCAGTTGCCCACACATAGAAACTACAGCCATTTGAGAGGCCCTGTGACATTAGAAATGTCGACGTCTGCCTGGGGCTGGCAGATATCATGCAGGAGCTACGGGGGATCTGCACCCTCATGGAGCAGCAGCTGGAGGCCAGATGGGATCCCTGAGGCATCTTTAATGACAATAAATGCCCTTAGCTCTGGACTTGGCCAGCTAAGTACATCTACAGTGCAGGTTTCTGCATGTGTGTTGGTCCTAAGGTCCTACTGTAGCCAAACAAGTGATGTGAGTCCTAGAACCACTAATTAAACATCTCATTCCCATGCAGCCACATCCATTGTAGATGCTTACATCTCGGCATGAGTGTAGCACTGACCACCGCCATTAGGCTTCAGACAGTTGACCACACATAAGTGTCCAGTGCCATTTTAAATAAGTTAGGCCATACACATGGCCATCCATTTGCCCCCCTAGTCGTATGCAGATTGTCCCAGAGGTCCTGTGTCTTACCAAATAGTCCCATGAGCTTCTTTGGATACCCTAGAGCAGCCCACAGGAGTTAAGCCTATATATTTGGGCAACATAGTTGAGTCCATAATATCAACCAACTAATATTTTCAGAAAGAAATTGTTTAGTTAGTTCAAATTTTATTTTTCAGTTAGGGAAATGATGCAAACAATCATTTATTTGCATTGATGAATGGAGACTGCAAACATTTCAGCAGAACCTTGGACCTTCTGCTATACTCACCATCATCAACAGTCTTCTGGCACTCCCAGGTGCCTTCTCTCCCACCAAAATGAGGGCTAATTTTCTCTGGGTGGTCCATTACCAACCACCTTGACCTTTGAAGGTAGCAAGTAACAAAGCTCTCCTGGTGGGTTGGTGTTGAGAAGCAGCCTTCCCAGTGGCCAGGTAGGGAGCTATAGTTACCTCTCTGCTTGTTTTTGTTACCTCTCTGCTTGTTTTTGTGACCCTCTGCCATTGTTCAGGTTCAGCCACGTGCAGCGGTCAAGCTGTACTCATTGCCTTCCACACTCACCACTGCCAAGGTCCCCAGACAGCCAGGTCTGTTCCTACAGCCCTATAAATGCAAGAGTGCTCACTCCTCCCATGCTCAAAGGTTCTGGTGTTGTGGCCCTGTCTCCATGCTGCAGCTGAGACCTTCCCCCATGAAGATCTTCTCCTGCCTCATGGCTCTTCTCCTCTTCCTCCTCCAGGCTGTTCCAGGTAAGGGGCAAAACTCACGCTAGGGTCTGCCTGTGTAGGAGCTACAACTAGCTTGTGCAGTGGTGCAGACTGTACTCCTCCGTGCTCTTCAGCTCCTTTCATTAGAGCCATTCCCTATTTCTCAGTGTAGAAGCAGAAGTGAAAAATGAACCTATGGTGGCCAGATGTCAAACCAGAACCTCCCCACAGAAGGCACTACCAGGTGTTGGCTCCTTATGACTCTTTGAAGTCTCTTTACGCCACTTTGTGGCACTATCGGAAGATGGTACCATGGAAATCATCTGCCTCTTCTTACCCCAGGGTCATAAATTGTCTCCTTTGTGTACAGTAGAAGAGCAGCAGAGGTGTTCCCTTGTATTACTCAAGTTGAACTACACCAGTGAAGTTTACTTAAGCTCTGAATATGCTGGTTCGCCTTCCTCAGCCCTTCTGCTGCACTGATTGTGCTTTTAGCCTAGATTTTCTTCATGCTTAATGAAACTCCCCACCTTTGAGTAAGTCTTTCAGAGAAGGAAGGAACTGGGCAAACCTCTTGTCCCTGTTAAGTGGGCCACATCCCAGCTTTTGATTTTTTTTAAGTCATAGGTACATCTCAGGGCATACGAGCACCATGCTGTCCCTTGCATGACCAGCCTGCAGCATTGCAGTCCTAGAGCTTAGAAGCATCCAAAGGCTGAGCTGTCCCTACCCACTACAACATGCATGACCAGGATATGTTCAGAAACTTGCCATCAACAGCTACATTTTTCTCTAGTTGTACAAAGGCCTTCCTTGGAGTTCTATGAGGTGCCAAAACTTTTTGAAAAGCTGCACTGGGCTTTGGGGGTATTTGTATCAGACCCCTAATTGGGGTCTACAGGGTTTCAGCAGGAGGAAGACCATGAGAAATGGACTGATCCTGCAGCACAGCTGGGAATCCCATTCTTCCTGTAGGTCTCAGCTTGCCCAAAGACACCTTACGTTGTGTTGGATACCACGGTTTCTGCTTCCATTCAAAATCCTGCCCAGAGCCATTTGCTGCGTTTGGAACTTGCTCTCGGCGTCAGAAAACCTGCTGCATAGGTATGTGTGGAAACCCTGCCCAGGCAGGCAACATTTGGAGAGGAGGTCAATAAAGTCAGCGAAACACACTCTTGCTCTGTCTCCAAAAGGCATAAGCCACCTCCTCCCATCTTCAAAGATGGACCTGGCTGTCTTCCATTAATGGCAGCATGGAGCACAGGAACAGAATTGCCATTTTGGGCTGGCCAAATACCATGTAGCCCAATGTCCTGTCTCCAACAGAACAGATGCCCAGGGAAAGAAAACAAAAATTGTGGCCCACACAGAGTCCTCCTTCCTTGTTATATCTTCCTGTAATCATCTGTTGGGGCCCTGCTGACTGCATCCACACTGCTATGTTTAGTAGGTGCTAGCTGACCTCTTCCTTGTAAATTTATCTAACCCTTTCTGGACTTGCTTATTTTTGGAGCTCCTCAATAGTCAACACATATCATTAAGTCAGTACATGTTTTATAGCCAACTGTGCTAATCAGACCTAAGGTTCATCTGATCCAGCATCCTGTATCTGTCCGTGGCCAGAAGTGGATGTTTTTATACAGCTACTCTGTGTGTGTAAAATGACTATTAATGAACACTACAACCATATAATTACACTTCCTTATATATTCTCCTGGCTTTCACAAATTTGCAGCTCAGGACTTTTAGATTTAAACATCTTTGTGTTTAAAAATCCTTACTGGATCTTTCTCCCTTAGATTAGGAATTTCTTCTGTTTGTTTTAAAACCTTTTCCCTCATAATTTTATTCAGTACCACCTACTTCCGTACTGCAAACAAAATGTAGTCATTCTGCATCCACCTTCTTCATACCTTTACAATATCCCTCCTTCAGTTATTTCTTATCCAGGTTGGTGGGTCACAAATTCCTCTTTTTACAGAAGTGCTCTGATGACCCCCATAGTCCTTCTTTGTGTCCTTGCTTTTGGAGACACAGTAACCAGAACTTCATGACACTTTCCATGTATGAGTTGGTTCAGATGGTGATGTAATGTTTTCTGTTTTGACTTAAATCCTTTTCGTTGCAGACACGACATCAAACTTCCATACTTGTCAAGATGAGGGGGGTCATTGTGTACCTCCAGAAATCAAATGTCTGCAAGAACAAGTGGGACTTTGCCCTCACAGAGAATGGAAGTGCTGCACAGAAGTGTAATAAAGACCTCATGGAATTGCAGAAAACCACAGAAATGAATTGACAAGAAAACAAACAAGTTTTCTTCCTAGTATTGTAGAGAAGATGTCTGGTTTTCTCAACATGCAAAGTGCATAATTAACTAGAGGTGACATGTTTCTTTATACAGGCAATATATAAGGCAATTTACAAAGGCAATAAATACTAAATAATCAGATATAACAGTTGTATATGTATGGAAAGAGGCAGAATGTCTCTCTATTACACCCCCACACAGAAATCCACAGAAACTTTGCTCTAATGTCCTTGGAAACCACATCCCCTCATAATCCAAATGTCACCTCCCTCTCTTTTCTGTCTTCCTTCCTTTCCTTTCTAATAGAAGGAAAGACAATGTCTTTTCCTTCTATTAAAGTGATAGAAACAAGGACTGTCCAACTGGCATGGTCAGGCCATGTCTACACTATTCAACTCCCATTCTCCAAAGCAGGATGCCAGTCAACTGCTCTTCCCCACCTCCCTATTTCTGCACGCACTTGAGCACAGGTGCCACCTATGGGAAGTATTCATGTGTGACTGGGCAACTCTATCCAAAACAATCTATCTAAAATCCTTTTATGCAGTCTGTGCTTCCCTCTGTGGCAAGTTCGAATTTATTAACTGCAGAAGTTTCATTCAAAATGTAGACAAAAAAGTGTTTGCTTCCCAGTGTCATCTCCATGTGCTCAGCAGCTCCCAGTCATGATTGCTGGCTTTCTAATTTATCCAGTTGAAGGCTGAGTAGCTGGACATCTTTGCAGAGGAAAATGAGAAGGGCTGGCATTCATCTCCCAGTCACCTAAAAACGACCCTCAGAGCGCAAGCTGTGGCACCTTCCTTGGATGGGAAGATCTCAAACCCTTCCCACACAGGACAGAAAGCCCCTTGCAGCAGCAAACTTCCATCATCCTGTTTCTCAACAGCTGAGATGATATCCTTTCCTCCAGCCTGAACTAATGTAAATAGCTTGTTCACATCCCCACCACACACTTCAGAAAGGTCATTCTCTAAATCAGTGTGTTAACCATCATCCTAGTCATCCTAGGATGCTCTTCTGGTCTACAGAGAGGAACAGATCCACTGGCAACATCATTACACTCATCCCTCGCTGACCAAAGAGTGACCTCCCTCTTAGTCAGCCAGCTTTTAGACAGGTGAGATGACCTTAGTCTAACACTTTTTTTCCTCCGTTCTAAAGATGTGTAAAATGATATTGACGTCTGCCAATGGGAAAACTTTATTTCCGTAGCAGCATCACCGCTCCATGTGGTAGTCTAGGAAACCAAGAGCTTAACAGGGATTCTCAGTAATTGGAGATGAATGCTCTTCAAGTGAGATCTCCAATCAGTTGTTCAAACTAATTTAATTCATTTTCTCCTAGGAATATTCATGCTGCAAGAAATTCTTTGTACTCTTTTAATATCTCTGAGGGTGTTTTCTGCCATGTCTATTGCTGGTAGTTCAAGGAGTATTTTATGTAGGTGTTCCCCCAGTTTGTATCACAAATCAGGCAAGTGTGCGTGGCTTGCAGCTGGAAACAGCAGAACCCTTCCTGAAGCCACATTTTTTACCTAGGACGGAGTACTAAAGGGGAAGAAAGGTTTTTAAGTTATTTGAGAATTTTTTAAGCATTTTGGCTTTGACTGTCGTCTGCCCTTCGTATTTTTTGCTAGAGAAAAGGGAGGGCAGTTTATGTAACTACACACAGGGAAAAAAAACTCAAGGGAGGAAAAAAACCCACAAATATATAAGCATTATGTAGTAGATGCCAGCCCAGGCTTATGGTCTGCCTACACCAGTTGATCTGTGTTATTTTAGGAGTTTTTAGTGTCAGCAACTCTTCCTGGAGGAGTCTTGGCAGGATGAGCAAGAACAGAAAGATGTGGAAAGAGAAGCAATGCTATAGATGGCTTGCCTGCTTCAGAAATGGGTAGGAGAAGCCAATTTTCTGTCATTTCATAAGAAACCGCATTTTTTTGAGAAAACTGTGACAGTGACTATGTCTGTAGGAAGCTGCTGTCCCTGGCTCTCTGCCTCACCCAATGCCAGACGTCGTGCCCTGGGGGGAGTCATCAAAAGYAAACACCTACTTGCAGAGCTACCTCTCTATTACAGTCTTCTTGATCAGCCTAATCTTACTTACCAGCATCATGTCATTGTTATACTTGGATGCTTTACAGGACTGAGGACAATTAAGCTTTTTTATTGAAGGAAACAGCTAATAAAGAAGTGAAGCACAGAGGGAGTTTGCATGTGAGAGACTGCTCTCAGGTCACTCCACCATTTCACTATGGCTCTGATGGTTGAATGACACCAGCAGAGTAAGATCTATACACAGAAAAAGCCAACTGGCACAGCTGGAAAAGTTGGATGGGTTTGAGCCCACAAGTCTTTATCCAGATCTGAAACAAAAGTGGCTCTTCCAAAGCTCGATGCAAGTTGAGAAAAATACCTTGTTGACACGTTGTTAACCCAGCAGGCAGCCAAACACCACACAGCCACTCGTTCACTCCCCCCACACACAGTGGGATGGGGGAGAGAATCGGGGGAAAAAAAAGTAAAATTTGTGGATTGAGATAAAGACAGTTTAATAAAACAGAAAAGGAAGGGAATAATAATAATGGTAGAATATACAAAACGAGTGATGCACAATGCAATTGCTCACCACCYGCTGACTGATACGCAAACAGCGATCGCCACTTCCTGGACGCGCCTCCTATTTATGTACTGAGCATGATGTCACATGGTATGGAATACCCCATTGGCCAGTTGGGCTAGCTGTCCTGGCTATGCTCCCTCCCAGCTTCTTGTGCACCTGGCAGAGCATGGGAAGCTGAAAAGTCCTTGACTAGCAGACTACTTAGCAACAACTAAAAACTTCAGTGTGTTATCAACATTCTTCTCATACTAAATCCAAAACACAGCACTAGGAAGAAAATTAACCCTATCCCAGCTGAAACCAGGACACACATCCTTGATGGTCTGTGGAAAGCAGACAGTTTAATGAGCCAGGAACCACCTCGCCACTGACTCAGGCATTCAGATACACAGATGTCCCTCATCACACACCATGACAGACATGAACACTGCCTACTCCTCCCCATGGATTTAAGTGATATTGGATTAATCAATAGTGGTGGCTCCGAGTGCCCTGCTGAGCTGTTTACAGGTCATGCCCCCAACCAGGATAGCTGCTCCAGCAGCCTCAGGAACAATTGCTATTACAGGGAAGATGAGATCACCACCCGTTATCAACAGGCACTAAAATGCTGCACAGAGAGAGAGAGATTTGGAGTTGGCAAAGGAGTCACCCATTGGAGAGTCATCCTGAGACTTTAGATTGGGCTTGAAAAACATAGTAGTTCTGCTTTCATTAAAAGAAATTCCTGATAGAAGGATTTTTGGGTACAAAGCTCCTTCTGCTTTGCTTCTCTGATCCCCTCCGTCCCGCCTCTCCCTAGTGCCATTGCAACTTATTTTCCAGGAATAATTTATTTTAAAATCTTAATAGCCTAGGTGTTTCTATCTGGCCACCCACTGCTCAGCATCTGCACATCTCACTGTCTTTCAGACAGAAGGATTCTCAGTGTGCCTTAGGAGTAACAGCACCACTGACCCCGCCTTGACATCCACAGTGGTCTTTACCCAGCACAGATYCAACTCAAAATCCAGAGGTGCAGGCATCAGACAAGCCTTTGGGAAATGTCAAGGATGAAGTCCTGATGTACACTGCACCACTCAGGCACTTTACTGAATTGTGGACACAAAGCAAATGTTGGGCTTGCTCTGGCTGTCTCTGAGGCTATGTTATGTTTGTAAAATAAGCAAAGCCAGGCTATGGTGCTGGAGCTGGATGGTCTATGCCAGTAAATTGCCAGTGTGGTCTTTGACATGGTTTTGGCTGTCTCCTTCCTTTTTTTGGAGTGGAGGAGGGTGTTTTGGAGGGATGGGGATCGATGAACCTGTTTAGATCAGACAGAAGATGGGAGGGAAGACAGCAGGGAAATCATTTGCAAATCAAACCCAGATGCACAAATACCCAGAGGACAGATGTACCCTTGGGCAAACAATTGTGCTTTGCTTCCACAAAGCATTTGGGCACATGTGTAGCCCTAAGCTCCTGAGTTTTCCTGATTACTTCAAAGCCCAAGATCATGCCGCCAGTCAGTGCAAGCTGGGGACAGAGCCCAGGTCTTCCCCAACCCTTATGTCTTCCAAACTGGCAACTCACTCTCAGAAAACGCGGTACATTTTCATGCCAATTCAGTATCTAAATTGCTACAACTGTTCTAGTAAACTGAGCAGTCTCAGGGCCTCTTCTCTAGCCCTGAAGCCAAATATCATAACCTGGCCATGTCCATCCTCTCTTCTCCTCCAGAAACAGATGGCTACATCCAGACTGCCTAGTGGAAGCGATCCCTGATCCCAGACACACTTGGCAATTGTTTGGGAGAGAAATAGTTAGCCTGGACAAAAACCTTTCCAGGGGTATGCTAAGCATTTCACAGTTTGGATGATCAAATCCCAGTGCTTGTGTCCTGCCCTGTTTTGTTTACTAGTAAAGATATATCCAAGGAGTTCAAGCTTTGATAAAGGAAAGATGTGTGAGAGAAGATTAATATATATTTTTTAATAGTTAGAAATCTTAAAAACCCTACTTTTTTGKTTTTCTAATGAAATAACCTGATTTACCACCTACCCCATGACCCACTGAAATCAAGTGAAGTCAATGAATGGGCTTTAGTCTCTGTTCCCACTGAGTTTTCCCACATGTAAATATATCCCCACTACCACACCGGAGTCAGCCTCTCTTGTCCGGTCCCCTGACAAATGGCCGGTGTCTCCATAACCCTGTTTCTCACCTCCCTGAGTCTTGTCAAGCAGTGATGTGCCCATGYAGGACTCGGTCTACGCTTGGGTGCCTGGGATATGCCAACACAGTGCCCATGGTCCTGCGCAACAACACATAAAGACCGGTCAATGTTACATCATGCTCTGCTGCCGGTATATATATATTAGGAGGAACTGGAGAAGACATGGTGTCCTGAAAATGTCCCATTCCAGCATGTACGTCAGCTGTGGGAACCTGGGACCTTCTTCAAGAAATGTTCCCTTGTCCGTAATCAACATTATAATGACAGYGATAATTAAATTGCTTTCTTACTTTGGCATGTCTTGCTTGCTTCTCATTCATTTCTAAAGGACACTTTCTCGCCTGAGACTTGGAGGTGAATTGACGTCGACTGAAGTGTGATTTACTCCCATGTTGAGCATAAAGGTTCTTCCAGAGGTAATGTGAGGATACTGTCCTCACACTGGTCCAGGACACTGGTGAACCAGGACACTGGTTCCAGACAACAGTATAGAGGCATCCAGAAAGTTTAGGTCAGAAGTCGGACCTAATTCTTCCTATGTCTTACATAGGGGCTCTCACCATCGAACCTTACTTTCATTTTCTTTCTTATCCTCATTTTATTTCTGTTAGTTTTAGCTGATTTTGGTTGGGTGGTGGCAGTTTGTAGTTGTTTGCTAATTTATTCACGATCTCAGCTTCCTTGAGTCATGAGGGAGGGCAATGATCAACTTTAGTACAGGGGGAAGAGGCACTGTAATTAGTAAGTTAATGGCTTGCTAGATTTCACTGCAGTACTATCAGGTAGGAATCAGCAAAGAATAAAAAGCTTGCTATTAGCCGCAAATCGGGGCTTGTGTGCAGATAAAGCACGCAGGAAAGAGTCACAGTCTGCACAGTTCCTGAAGAAACTCATCAAGGGACTCACTGAGGTCACCATAACCATGGATGAAAGCCTTCCTCTGAAAGCAATTCACCCACCCGCAAAGACATATTGCAAACCCAAAATGTGGAGTGACCTGGGGGTCTGMAAGAGACGCATGGCTCAGCAGCCACATAGACTGGTGGAGGACAAGGTCCCAGCAGCTGCTGCTGTCCAGCCAAGCATTTATCTTTTCTCAGAAGATCCTGGGACAATGCCAAATGAAAAAGGCCACRCTTAGATTTGCAGATGATATGAATCCAGTGACTGCTATGTCATGAGGTGGTTTTATAGCCAGCACCGTGTTCCTCCAGCCTTCCTAAGACACACACAGCCATTGCTGGTTGCTCTCCATGGACTGGGGTTATCTGGGGGCAGGAGGAGGGGTTTGTTGAGGTGTATACCCCAACTCTGCCAAAGAGGTGGAAAGGATCTTGCTTATCCATGTAAGTAAAGACTTATTGCCCTCAAAACCCTCGCACTGAGTATCTTGCCTTTGCTGCCTCTGTTTTCATAAAGAAATGTTTCTCCCCAGTCCAGCTACAAAATTTAGCATTGGTAGCCCCTGGAGTTAACGCAAAGGTGCATCTGTACTAACACATTGGTCCACCCTTGCTTTGCATGGAGATGTTGGCTACTGGATTGTCTGTACTGCTTTCATAACCATTTACACCCCATTTCCACTCTGGAGTGAACCAACTGTGTGCTTGTGTATGGAAAGCCATGCGCAGAATCGCACGCCATGGGGATGAGCCTGTCCACATCACTTGGCCCAAGGAACTCAGAGCAGATGCTATTAACAGCAATAGTACTTAGATATCCATGGCTGTATAGTATACGCACGGTGCACTGTAAATCCATAGTGAACATGTCCTTGGGAGAATGCAGCTTTGAAGATGGCCACACTTTAGGCAGGTGGATGGACTAGAGACCTGTAGAAKTCACTTCAAACCTGATTTTTAATTGATTCTAACAAACTGCAGGTATGTGTGTGCTATCAGTGGGACAAGTCCCTTTTGGGAAGTGCTGTCTCAAAAAGCCAATGATTATTTCACAGAGGCAAAAAGCAAAGAGGTGAGGGGTTCATTTTTTAAAAGACTGCAATATGTTTGGCCCCTTCTATGCAAGCTCTTGTCCCATCATTCAGCCATAAAAGATGTCCTTACGTGCACTGTCTTTAGATCACAAAAGACCCTCCAAACTCTCTTTGCAAGGCTGACCTGATACACACTGTCATGGGCCATAGGCAAGAAAGCTCTTTCAGCTCCAGGGTTGTTTCACTTCCCTGTATCCTTAGTGTGTGGACCAGCACGTGGGGCAGCACGCAAAGGGTCCTGACCTACCACGTATCTTCCAGCCTCAGAGATAGCAAGGAGCAGCAAGCAGTCCTACAACCCATTCAAGAGAAGGTACATCTCACCCTCACACAAGGGAGATGAGGATACAGCACACAGCGACGTGTGGGACCACTTTGTCATCAGTTACAAGGTATGAAGACGATGAGGAGAGGGGAGTAATGTTGCTTGGGAGGGGGCTACAGGGAAAAATCAAGCCCACAACCCTCTGTTGGAGTGGAAATGYACTGAAAAAGCAACACATCCAGAAAAATGGCCTGGGGAGAGGAGGTAGAAAAATTCTCTCCTTTGCAAAACCTGAGCAGGCCCACGTGGAAATTATTATCAGACTGCAGCAGGCAGTCTGCTGATTCTGCTGTTCCTCCGAGATCAGTATCCATCTAGCATGAAATGGTCCACAGCTGCGAGCTCTTCTGCCAGACCTGCCTTGCAGGTTGGCCCACCATATAGCCCAGAGGGACAAGTCCAAACACTACGATGTGYACACAGTTGTGTAAAGGTCCCAGACCAGCTCCTTGCTGTAGACCTAAGGGAACAACCCCACTCCGAAGGGACTAGTTCTCACTCCAAGAGGGCAGTTGGACCTATTTCTGGTCCAGCAGGTGACCATGGAGTAACAGAGTAATGGGAATAATAAATGGACAGGGAAAATGAGGGGTTTGCTGGCAATTGACTGCCCTAGATCAGGACTGGTCAGCCTTTGAACMAGATACTTTAACCCATCTGAGCCTAGAGAAAGAAAAAATCTGTCCTTTGTCCTTCTTGGTTTTAGGGCCAGACTCAATTGCCCACAGCTGGACACTGGCATCACATGAGAAGACCCAGGGTATCATGCCGGGCTTCCAGAGTGTCTTGTCTGCCACTGCCACTCATGCAGAAATCCCCAATACCTAAACATCTCAAGAGACATAAATCAAGCTTTTCATGCCTGCTGATCCAGGACAGCAAACTTTGACTCTATCAAGTGCATCTGATCTACTTTTTTTGAGGGGGAAGGGAATTTTTAACCTTAATCTTTCAACTATGCAGTTTAGGATGTATTCACACAGTTATATTAACACAGCTGAAGGGACAGCAAACAGCAGAACCAGGCAGCAGCCAGGCGAGGGTAGGTGGAATATCACAGGCTGATTTTACAGCAAGAACTGCATATCTACCGGATAATTACCACCAAGCGCTTCATTGCTGAGCTAACCGGCTACCTCCTCCACCAGTGCTGTGTGCTCATCACGCTCAGGAATGAAGCCTCCCAAATTCCTCGGAAGCCAAAGCTGGAATGGCCTTTTTGGCAGGAAAAAATCACACCCAGGTTTCAGCTGGAGAAAATATTCACATGAGCTCAGATAAAAAATGAATCGCTCCTAGCCTGCACGGTTCTCCTCCTTTGCAGCTCCTCAGGAGTCTTTCCTTGCAGGTTGCCACYCTCCCACCCATCAGCTCCCCAGGGACTTTGCTGGCTGCAGGTGAAGGGCAGAGGATTCTCCTGAGCCTCTTTTTCCACCGAGCTGCCTGCAGCTGGCAATCTACCAGTCCAAAATGCCAACTGCCAGGGAGAAGAATCGAGGAAGCCGATAACCAGCGAACGTGAAGCAAGTCAACATCGTTTGGAGCTGCAGCACTGGGTCAGAACGACACGGAGAGTTTCTTAGCAGCAAATGTTACTCCCGAGACTGGAATATAATTAACTCCTGCCTACTCCCTCCCTCTTCCCGGGTGCCATCCAGCATGCCAGCAGCACGTAGAGGCTTCTGCAAAATCTCACGCTGAGCCCTGTGACTTTCCAGCAGGACCAAAGCAATGGGGATCCTTTGGTTCATTTTAATCTTCGTCTCCCTGACCGGTCACGGTAAGACCAGGAAGGCCGAGGGTGGTAAACAGAGGTATCTGGGAACAGGAATGATCTTTCCTCACTGTGTAATCAAATCAAAATATTATAGGTGTCCTCAGGTTTCTGGATGAGATAGTGGGTCAGACACTTTGGCAAAATACATGATTTAATCCCTTGGGGTAATGCAAAAACGAGCAGGGAAGAAGCTGTGAATATGGGGCACCTCACTGGCTTTCTAGGAGCAGACTGGTTAGAGAAGCCCTAGAGGAGATGTCCTGTGCTCTGGGAAAATGTTTCTGCCTTTTCTCAGGCTGCAGTTGCCTCCTTGGTAGGGTGAGAACAACYGCTCTGACCTCCCGTGCACAGTCTTTGCCAACGTCCTGAAAAAACAACCGCATGATAAAATGTTCCTTGAGTGAGGCTGGCTCTGCAACTTGAGTTTTTTAACAGATGTCTGAAGCTGTCCTTTGGGACAGGGATCCCCGGTGTGCTTTTTGCAGCCGTGCATGCCCAGGCTCCATGCACGCTCGCRGTCCTACCTTGGCTGGCCAGGCACATGGTGCCAGAGGAAGCCCCACGGATTTTACCCACTAACTTGCTGCTTCTTTTTATAGGAGACGCTCATGGACCAGACAGCTGTAACCATGAAGGGGGCTTGTGCCGAGTTGGAAACTGCATTCCTGGTGAATATCTGGCTAGGTATTGCTTTGAACCCATCATTCTCTGTTGTAAAATTTTATCACCCACTACTGCAAAGAGCTGAAGATTTCCAAAGAAGCAAACTGCAGCACATGGAGAGCTGCAGGCTCAACTAACAAAGGACGAGCTGGTGTTGGGAAGGAAATGTTGTGCCTTTCTGTGACTGTTGCTCCCCTGGGAGAACATGGCTGTGGATTCACTCGTGGACTTCTGAACACGTTGCTTTTTGCTTTCGCTGTGACTTCCTAGGAAACACTGTGACAAGAAGAAATTGGGGCCACCCAGACTATGTATTGCCCCTTTTGGCATCTGGTTGTTACCTGTCACGCCCAGGTGAGAAATTGCCTTTCCCCTTACCTGAAAGCAATAAACCTGAAGTTTAACAGAACAGCAAGTGCCCRTCTGTGACTCCTGGTGACACTCAGCAAAGCTGCCGGTGGTGGGATGCACACTCTCCCACTGACCAGGAGTGAACACAGCAGCCCACACCACCCCAGCAGAGCAAGATGCCTCTGTCTCTTTATTTCCATCCCAGAGAAAACAGTTGCAATGGGGGCAGCCTTTTTTTCATCACTTTTGGTGCAAAAGCTACCCAGTTTGACATAAAGGCAAGTGTGGTCTGTGTTTCTCAGGCAAGCCCCCCCATAGCTACCTTTCCTTTCCAGGCTGTCCCAGGTTCTTACAGGCACTGGGAAGGGCTGGCCAGAGAAATAAGGCACAGAAAAGGAGCAGGGATTCCCCACATGCATACAGACCCCTTTGCCCATGGGGTTTATAGCAAGAATGTGCTGTCCATCAGCCACAACCTAGACCAGAAAATGCAAAGCCCAGCAGGGCTGTCCCAGGTTCATCTCTCTTCCACAATGCAGCAAGACCAAGCAAGAGCCCAGGCTTCCTTGTTTTAAACATGGTGGGGAAGGGATTTGAAACTTGTGTACCATTGCCCTTGACAGGCTGCTCTCCTCATCCATGGACTGCATTTCTGGTGCTCCTCCTTTCCTCTGTAATCACCCAGCAATAATCCCAAAGCGATTAGCCTGTTTGCACCTAACAGCTTTCTGCCTATGAGCTGCATCAGCCTAAATCCACTAGCTGTCCAGATCCACTCTTCACCTTTCTGTGTTTTTTCAGCATGAAATTTTGACACCCACCCCCCCCCCCCCCCCCGCCTTTGTCAGTTTGCTCTTGGTCTCCCTTTCCAGGTAAAATATTTCTCTCTGGGTCAATCATTTCTGTGAAAGCAAGAAAACAATGATGTAATGAGAAAGCTATGCCAATTAGCTGAGACGTTGGTCAGAGCCAGGGAAAAGTCCTCCTTGGGAGATGAAATTCTTGCTGTGATGAATCAAACAGGAAAATTCCCATTGACCTCACCAGGGTCAGGACCCGTCGCCAGAGGTCCAACAATTAATTCATCCGAGCGACTCCATTCTCCYGTGAGCAGCCCAGCTATTCTCCTCGGGTCATCATAACACAGTCCGGGACACCAATGCATGCAGGGAGATGCCAGCGCTCCCCTGGAGATACCCTGCAGTTGGATGAACCATCAGGAGAGCCGGATTATCCAGAGCCGGCTGTCGGCTTGGGAACCGCCACTGAAAACAGAGATGGGGCTGAACCCAGAGCCAAATTCCTCCCCAGATCCAGCCCAGCTCTCCGACGCACGCTGATGTACGAGTGCAGCACAGGCAGGATTTTACATCAAGGTGCCTTTCCAAATCAAACAGCTTACTTCTCACATCCATCCGCAAAGTTCGTGATTCGCGCCTCTTATCTGGGAGACGCTTAGCTACCATATTTATAGCCTGCTTTCCTAAGAAAGTGAAACATACGGGCTCATGTAGCTCACCTTGTACATCTCCCTGCCAGTTGCTGGGCCTTCTGCCCCCTGTACGTTTTGGACCTGTTGGCCAGCCAAATTTCAATCAGGGAAGGTGGAAATGCTCAGGCAATTTATAGGCAACATTGTCCCTCTGTCAGTGATGTAAATGCAGGCTGCTGCTAAAAGGCATGGTCCCACTCTCCCCTGGCTGTGTCTTCCCTTGCTTGCTGATCTGGTTGGAAATAACCCTAAAAAAACCCAAAACACAACCCAACCAAAAAGAAAAAGCAACAAATATCCATCATCATTTCTGCCTGATGAATAAGATGAATTGACTTCCCTTCCAGCTACATGGTCTGACACAGAGGGAGGAGAGAGAGAGAACCGAGGACATGGTGGAGGGTGGAGAATGGCATCCTCCAGTCCATCAACCCTACACAACTGTTCCCCGTGGTTTCTTGACCTATTAATTCACCTGGGGCACAGCACCCAGCCATGAGGAGCTGCTTAAACAGCAGTATAAGATGCTTTGGTGTCAGTGTATGATAGGGAATGCTGGTCAGATTAATTACCCCCAGCTTGTTGTATCCTGTAACCCCAGGGAGGAGGAAGCACTAAACTCCTCTGGCTGAGTGACCATGTTCATCCACTCAGCACAGAGCTGTTCACCTGAGTATTTTTCTTCACCATGAGACCTCACTCCTACAGGCCCTCAAACACCATTTTCCAACCCTTTATATCCAAAAGCCAAAAAATATTCCTTGTTTGAGGCACTCAGTAAAAGTCATCCCCGGTGTGACCCTTTGCTAGAGCCAGAGGACCTCCACCCATGACCAGCAGTCCTGCCCAAATGGGACCGTTTCCCAGAGTGTAGACCTACATGTAGCCAGTGGAGTTCATCTGAATCCAACCTGTTACCTGCAGGACTGCATGTAGGAGTAGAGAGGACAGTCAGGCAAGCTAAGGGGGAAGCCAGAATAGCAGAAGAAATGAGAAGGTGAAGTCTACCATCTCTTACGAGATGCAGGCTGGTGAGAATTTAAATCAGATTAGTTGTCCACTCTGAAAAGACATTAAGTTTTTGCCCGCATGGGAAAAAGCCAAATGAGGAGGACAATTTTTATGGGAAAGGCTTGGTTGAGCCTTTAACTCCAGCTACCTGTACCAGACAGAGCTTAGATGGCTACAAAAATATGGGTTCTTCAGTACTACCCCAGCAGACCTATAACAGCTCCTAGGGGAGACACAGAAACCATCCACACATCTTGGGAGGTATATTTTGGGTCTTCGGAGGTACGCTTTGTGTCTTTGCAGCCATACGGACAGCCAGGATAGAGCCCTACCCTCATGCCTGGTCTGTCAACCAGCACAAGCCTCATGAATAACTGGAGACGTTAGTTCATCAAAGCATGGCATGAATTTTCCCTCCCTGGAATTTGTTTGCTGTTCCCAGGCAACAGGCCAGTGTTTGTTTGGCAGAGCGCGCCAGACGGAGACGAAATCCTCTGCTTCTGCCCTGAAAACACCATTGTAAATGAAGCTGTGTAATCAGGAGCAGAACAGTGGTCAGATGGGCTCCTGCTTGGGGAAGCTGAGATCTCATAGCCTTTGGCAAGCCCCTTAGATCCAGGTTGTCCCTTACATCCCCAGCAACCCCATGCAAACCAATGCAACCACCTGCATGCCAGGCTCTCCCTTCACCCCTGTGCAGGAGAAAGGGGGTTGTATTCAGCCCGCTCACATGGCTGCTTCTCCACATCTTATAGAGTAAAAGATATCATCACCCTGCCACAGCCCAGCTCCAGGGGCATGCTAGGAAGCTAAAGTGGGTTTGGATTCAGAAGCTGTATCTATAAGAGTAAATCAAATCATGTGAGGCTCAGACATTAGCAGATACCCACCCATGCTATCAGCAAACTAACACTTTCCCAAACTATTCCTCGGCACAGTTTGGAGGTGGGCACATGCCAGGGACCATTCGTAGTAGACATCTGGATGTGGCCATGCAGCTGGTGGGGAGAGCTTAGACGTGCAGACACAAGGTGTGCTCTGTCCGTTTGCCATGGGGCAAAGAACAGCATTTTGCAAAAAAATGGGGAGAAATAAGGGATTTGCAGATTCAGACCATATAAAATGAAATCTTTCTCTATTCAGAGAGCAAATAAGCTGCAGCAGGCTGTGAGACCAGGGGCACAGTGGGTTTCACAGGTGGAGTGGAGCTGGACAAGACCAGCATGAAGCCTAGCTGCCTATGTAATGGGATGTGGTTCACACACCAGGTACCTAGATGTGTTTGAGATGTCCAGGGTATTGGCCCTGACCTCCAGCTGCCACAGCAGAAGCGCACATAGATCGGGTGTCACAGCTACCAGCCCAGCATGGGTGTCTCGGGTACCCCAGAGCATCCCAAATGCTAACAGATGCCTGTTTAGGTGACTGACATGAGTGCTAGATCTCCACCAACTTCAGTGAGCACTTAGACATCTCATGAGCCTGAAGACCTACGTGTTTTAAGGGATACATATGACCCACCAGATGCCTGTAGGCCTGAACACGCATAGGGTTTTGGGATTATCCGCAAACATCTCCCCTGGGCTCATGGGGGACCTGCGGAGCGGGCAGGAGGCACAACAGAGCCTGCTGGGCAGAGGTTGAGTCCAGAAGCATCTCTTGCAAAACAGGACTGGCATTGAGTGGTTTAGGGGGGATATGGCAGAAGTCTAGAGGATCAGGAAAGTCTGCTGAAATGTGCTGAGGGTGAACGGGGTCTGACTGTACACGGTCTCGTCATGCACAAGAACTATTGGGAAACTGGTGGGAGCCACCTTTACAAAAAACAAACAAACAAAAGTGTTCCTTTATGTAACCAATTGCAGACCTATGAAACTCCTTGTTGAAGGATATTGCCACGTAAAACTTCTCTCCTCAGACCAGAAAATAGCCTGGGAGCAGGAGAAAAGTTGAGATAAATACCACAGACTTGCTGTGCTTACTCTAATTCAGACCTCCCCATATGGCTGCTGTTATAGGCAGGAGGTGGATGGTCCCAAGGGCTGGGTGAGGATGGTTGTATTGCAGTCTGTAACGAAAGCCTGCCCACGGCCACGGCGGGTTTCTGGGCTAGACCTGAGCCCAGACCTGAGCCCACGGTCATTTCTTCCCAGGCTGAACTTCAGGGCTGTATCTGCATTTGCTTGGCTTGGGTTTTGGTAAAAAGTCACCGGTGGGATGGGGAGGTGGAGGCGGCATCACAAGCTGTCAAGGGTTCAATTGCCAAAGGGTTTGCTCCTGCTGGCATAAATTTATCCCAGGCTGCATTTTAAAAATAGGGCTGCTCAGGTCCTGGACCGAAGGCAGATGAAGTCAGTGGAGACATCCCTCTCAACTGGGGCCATGGGGCGGATGCAGATTGACTTGATTCCTCCCCAGCCTCAAAACCCCTGAGGCACCCGGGAGCTAATTTCTGTGCAGCATGTTGCTGAGCACAGATCAGCCTTTGTGCATGGTGGGCTCTGAAAAAAACCATCTGGTGGCAGGTTGGAGAGCGGGAAAGGGCGGGAGCCTGATGGACCAGCCCCAGTAGGCTCACCAGAGGCTGAGGCCAACACGGCGTAGGGACCACGCTGGAGGGAGCAAGCCCAGCTGCTGTCCGAGCAATCGCCCAGGGGACAGAGACTTCCTGCCCCTGATTTCTTGGGGAAATCTGGTTTATGTTGGTGTTGTCTGTTTTTGGCTCTCTTTCCCAAGGCACGTTCTGCAACTCGACCCATGCACTGCAGCTGCAGAGCAGGGATCTGCGGTGGTGTGGAGGACGCGTCCTGGTCACCTTTGTGCCTGCCCCTGTGGAGCCTGCAGCATTCAAACAGCTTCAGACACAGCTTATCTGCTGAGATGGTGCTGCTCCCACCAAGGGAGAGCAGCTGCACTAGAGATAAAAGATGGAGGTTTGCCATCCATCACTGGGAACACCATGGCCACCTCCTCTCTAGAGTACGTTAAGCTGCCTGCACACACATCTTCAGACACGTCAGGTCACATACTCAGAGCAGGACACTCCAGACGCTCCTCCCTGCTCAGGTTGTAGCTCAAGAGCTGCAATCTCATTTCTACTAGATAAACCCTGCCCCAGCCCCATTGCACCATCTCTGACATTGGAGATGCCGATCCTCAGAGGCACATGGTGAGTTATGGTCTTCCACCCACTGCACCAAGCAGTACCACCAGATATGCGAAGCACCAACACTTCTAGAGATGCTCTACACACATCCTTGCAACCATCCCTCCCCCAGAGAGGGTTACAGACCCATTTTCTTTCCCCAGGTTGTGTGTGGCCAGTTTGCACGATGCCCTGTTTAAATGCTCAGTGTCCCGTGATCCAAAGTCCAGCTGGTGAAGGGCCCCTTATCTGCACTGTTTGATGAAGGTGATCCTTGTTCTGTTCAAGCAGCCTGAAGGCCATCGGTTTTACATTTTCCAGCACTACCTGGCATCCAGCCTGCAAATAAAAAGCCATCAAGGTGAGTTATTAAGGGAAAATGGAAGACTTGGTGATGCCCTCTGCTGTGTTGTTGCTGTAAAAAGAAACCTTTATAAAGTTTTTATTTCCTCTTCCTCTATTTGTTGTTGATTGGGGGAGATTACTGCTCATTATTTGCTTTGTGCTGTTTTCCAAAGTTGAAACTCAGGACCCACCTCCACCGATTTCCTGGAACTGACCTGGAGAACTAGTACAAACCAGAGAGCCTTCCAGCTTTCTTGGGAGAGCTGCAATACACATGCTTTCCTAATGCTGCTGCTCCTGATAATTACGGGGAGATATCCCAGCTTTCCCATTTATAAATACATAAATGAATAAGATGCTAAATTGCCATTTTTCTTGACAGTTGTAAACAAAACCTTGGCAAACAGTCTCTTCGCAGCCTAGAAGTTGGGAAATACAAACAGACCTTTGATTTTTAAGGATCCCATGATTTTCAAGCCAGCTTTGTGTGTTGGGGAGTGCTGAGGAGGAGACTCTGGTTTTTTTCACACTTGACTCTGTCAGTGCTAAACACAGAGACTGGGAGCTAGAAATAAAAAAAAAACAAAACTTTGATACTGCAAACACTTGGACGGGATTTTAACATCACATGCTGGAGCCTACAAACACAAGAAGAGCCAGACTGGGTCAGCCCCAACGTCCTGTCTCCAGCAGCAAGCAGTAGCAGACTCCCCAGTGCTCAGTGCAATTTGTTGACAAAACTCTGACTTTTTTTTTCTTTTTTTTCTTTTTTTTTCTTTTTTATCTTTCTTTTTTTTTTCTTTTTTTTTTTTTTNTTTTTTTTTTTTTTTCCCCATAACATGGTGTGTCCAAGAGTGGGCACACCCCAGTGCAACTGTTTGCTATCATGTTGAAATGCATCTGAGATTGACAAAGTTCCCTCTGCTCCAGGAGCGTTACACAACCCCCCGGGCACTATAAATCCAGGATTTCCCTCTTCTTTCTCTTCACTCCTCCTCATGGTGGAACCCCCACCCACGTTCAGCTATGCGGATCCTCCAGCTGCTCTTTGCAATCATTGTCATTCTCCTCCTCCAGGACGTTCCGGGTAAGGACAAAATACTCACAGGGGTTTCTGCAGGACTGTGGAGAGAGAAAAGTCGGGTTCCTACCCTGAGGTAGAAAAGGACAAGACAGGGCCCTCAAGTCAAACCAAGTCAAGTTGAGGCTGACCTGACTCTTGCTTCCAAGGAACAAATTTCTTCTGAAATGGTCTCCATGAAGTTCCTGGATGCAGATGTCCCAGGTTCACAGAGTGTATGTCCCCTCCTCTCTATCACCTCAAAACCCACCCAGAAATGCTGAGCCTAAGYCAGGAGCCTGAGCTCTGCTCCTGACCAGGATACAAGCTCATCCTCCACAAAACAAGGAGAACCCCAGGAAACCAAAAAGCATCTTTCAGGGGAAAAAAATGGGGGGAAAGACTGCTAGTTTATTTTTTTTGTCTGTCTGTTTTCTTCTGGGATTCTGTTTTAATAGAAAAATCTTCCCTGGCTGGGCTTTTTCACTGGTTGCTTGTATATATATGTTAGGAATTCAGGTTTCATTCAGCTGTAAGGTCACTATGGTGTTACCAGGACTATGGTGATATAACTTTCACAGAAAACAAACCTGATAACCAAGAAGAGGAGATTTACTTGCTTAGCCTGTTTATGCTCTCATTTAGTTAACTTAAGTCCGAGGGATAAAGGGAGGAGAGAGAAGGTTTTGCCCACTTCACTGATGGTGGATACCCATCAGTGTATGCCTCCAGAAACCCCAAACTTGGTGTTCCTGCTGTGTGTAAAGAGAAGAAGAACATACCCTTTTTATCAAAACAGGCAGATTTAAAAAAAAAAMCAAACCACAAACAAATAAAAACCCCCCAAACACCAAGAAACTAACAATCACAAAAAAACCCAAACAAACCAATAGATAAAACACCTGTTCCAAAAAGACATTTCTCTGACTTTTGATGTTGCCCAAGGGATCCACCTCACCTAACTCGTTTAACCTAACTTAGCCAACCCAAAGCTGGCCGTCTTGCCTAGGCTACTTGTTAAGAGACTCCCAGTGCTTGCTGGAGGGAGGTGCTCCTTCCAAGCACATCTGACCTTCACCATGAAGCCAGCTGAATTTCCCCATTGCCGACTGCAACCATTTCATTGCTCAGCCAGTGACACCATCAGGGCTCTAGATGGGTTCCCAAGTCCCCTGAGAAGGTCTCCCGTCCCCTTTTCCCCTGCAGCAAGAGGCCTTTCGGACAGCCAGAAGTGCAGAAGCAACCATGGCCACTGCCGCAGGCTTTGCTTCCATATGGAGCGCTGGGAAGGGAGCTGCAGCAACGGCCGCCTGCGCTGCTGCCGATGAGAGAGGCCACGCTGGGATGGACTCCAGCACCCCAGGGGGACCAGCCCTGTGACCCTGCAACCACAGCTGCACGTCGAATCTGCTCTCGGACACCTCCGCGTCTACACCCRCAGCTTGGTTTTTCCATCACCAATAAACCTGCTGGTTTTATATACCCTTCTGGGTCCAGAGTGCAGCCGTGTTTCCCTCTGAGATGGACCATCCTGCCTAACACTTGGGGTTTGATGCACTTGCCCACATTTAGAGCTGCTTGAGATGCAGCGGGGTACCCAAAACATCTGCACAAGGCTGGCAGATGTGACACAGGACCAAGGGGACAACTGTGCCCTTCCAGGGTGGTAGCAAGAGAGGGATCTGCTGGGCTTGTCCAAGCAGGTATGAAGCCTCTCTTCTAGCCCATACCTCTATCTCTGTCTCTGACACAGCCTTTATCAATCTTTACCTCTTGCTCTATCCGTCCACAGAAGAGACCACAGGAGGATCCATCCTCTTCAAGGAGATGGATCCAAGACAGAGGTATGATTTGCCCTCCAGAAGTGCCTCTTCCTCCCCCATAACAACAACAAGGCAAACCTGGGCGGATGGCTCAGGTTATCCACCTCTGCGAGGAGGTAAATGTGGGTGTGATGGAGAAATCCCACTCCCATGGGCAAAAGGATTCACCCGGTGGTTGCACAGTGAGTGTGGTGGGCTCTGCATCTGCCCCGCATCTGCACTGAACAATTCTCATGTGAAATCTTACTCGCATAGTGGAAGGTTTAAATAAAAAGATAAACTGCTCATAAGGCTGATGATAAAAGCAAAAGGAGCTTTTCTGGCCTCACTGTTATTTGCTGGGAAGGGATACCCCCGGGCTGAGTGTGGTTGTGGGTCTGGGAGTGGGAGAAGAGGACCGAAGCAGCTGACCTGACTGAGGACAGGCCCTGAATGCTGACACGTACGAAGCGCTTGCTTTTGGGGTGGGTGTAAAATAGCTGAAAAAATGCCATTTTCTTAGAGGGGAAAAAAGGAAGAAAATTCTTGCCAGAGAGGAAATGGTGAACATGCATGTGGAGGAGGGGAAGGAGATATCAGAGGCAGCAAACCAGCACCCTGGCTGGGGAGCATCCCTCCAAACCCCGCTACCCCGGGCACCCCCCCAAAAGGGAGGCACCCCCTGCACAACCATCACTGTCACCCCAGGTGCTGGCACAGCACTGAGCAGCGGCTGGCTTGGTAAGGAGAGGGGACGTGCAAGGGGGAGAATTCAGTATTAGCTGCCTTGTTTTGAAGGGAAGGGAAGGGAAGGGAAGGGAAGGGAAGGGAAGGGAAGGGAAGGGAAGGGAAGGGAAGGGAAGGGAAGGGAAGGGAAAAGGTTTCCACCCCTGTACTTGGTGCCTGCATGGAAACTGCCTGGTAGGAAGACCATCTGGCCTGTGCTGTCCTCTGAGCCATGCCAGGGTCGTGTCTGGACCAGCTGGCAGAGACCAAAAGCCTGGGGACAGTTTCACCCATGCCTCATCCATCCAAAGTGTTCTGGGATGTGAGAGAAAAGAATAAATTCTTGTATTTCAGACCATATCCCAACATCACATGAGGGGCATCACTGCCTCATTTCCTGCATATGCTGATCTATTGGGTGGAATTATGAGTGGGAATGGGCCAAGGCCAAGTTCATTTACACCAGCTACTCACCAGGGAGTAAATGTTGTCAACTGTGGTGCTAAGAAGGAAGGGGAATTGCCCACCACAATGTGCTCTGGAGCAGGACTCCAGGAGCAGATCCTCACCTAGGAAAGGAGGTGATGTGAGGTGAGCAAGAATAGAGATGTCCTGTAGGCACAAGGAGAGAGAAGGCATGAATGGATATGAAAAATCTCCTTGAGAGAAAAGCTGGAAGGTTGACCTCTGGAAAACACCCAGTGTGGTATCTGGGACATGCAAGCAAGGAGGTGGCCAAAATTCCCACCCAAAAGCTTCCTTGAACTGCAAAACCCCCAGCTACACACGTGGCTTTAACCTAAACCCACTCCACTATCTACCCCAGAGGGACCAGACTCGTCCTGGAGAAAACAAAGGGAAACCAGTAAAACCAGTGACTCAACTGTGCTAGTTGACACCCGGTGGAGATCTGTCCCATCTCTGTCTGGACTCTGAGCAGGGAGAGATTCCCCCACTCCTCCTACCACCATGAATTAAACCAGCGACGGACTGGGCTCCATACGCTCCCAGGCTGGCGATACCCCCATCCTTGCTCCTCTCACTCCGCCGGCTGCAAACACGCCGGCAGTGCCTTCACGCAGTCCCCTCTCCTGGATGCTGCTCCTCTCCGTTGAGTGACGGTCCAGCTGCTCGGGGGCCTTGGAAAGCTCAGCCAGAGGTTAGCAGCCACTCCGGCTCACTCGAGCCATCAGTCCCATCGAGCAGATAAGACTCCCCTTGATAACAAGACCTGCCAGAAATGAGCCTCCAGTTTTTCCACCTTTTTGAAGTCTAGCCGGTGAAGTTTTGCAGAACTTTGTCTTTTTGCCAAAGTAACCAACTTCCAGCTCCAGCCTTCATCTTCCGTCCTTTTCACCAACCTCCTCCCCCCGCCTTCCCTCTTCCTCCTCGCTCCTGCATGCACACGCCTCTCCGTGGGGCTGATAGGGATGCTGGGGGGGGACGGGGGACGAGGGGGTGATGTCATCTGTTTTTGGCCGCTGCCGGAGGAGGCAAGGTTTAGACATGTCTGCCTCTACCCAGCCTGGCGCCGGGAGCAACTGGGAGCCTTCCTTTCACAGCCGCCTCTGCGCCTTATCAGGGGCAGGATGACATCTCGGGGACGGGTTGCCGGGGTTGCAAGGGAAAGGAGGTGGGGAGCCCCTGAATGTGAGCCTTGTAAGAAGCCTGCACGCCTGGGTGTGCGCGTATGTGCGTGTGCGTGTGTGTGTGTGCTCGCTGGCAGGAGCTGCAGAGGGAAATTGCTTCCAGCAGGATGGAGCCAGCTATCAGCTGCCGTGGAGAAGAAAGTGCCTCTGTGCTGCAGCCCAGCCGGAGTCAAGGGTGATGCTGTCACCCAGCTTTGCTCCTGCTAAGGCCTGGGAGAGTTTAACCTCTCACATCCTGGGCAGGCAACCTGGAAAATCCTGYGTGACCATCTGCAAAAGAGTTAAAAGACCCCCCTTGCCATCGAAGGAGGAGGCCAGGGCAGAGGGAGGGAGGTGAATCCATCTGCCCCTTACCTAAAGCTTGGGGTCAGGAATGATCTCAAGCAGGGTTGGCTACAAATTTACCATGGAAATGGTTTTGAGATGGAGCATCGGGTCCTCTTCTAAATGTTTTTGGCAATTTTTCCCTGACTTTGAATGGAAAACCTTCATTCTCCATAAAACAGCAATAACCCCTAACGCCACCCCCTCTTTTCCTCTCTCCCCCCAGAAACATCATTTGATCAGAAAAAGAATGAAGTATTTTTGGCTAAACCCAGAAACAAACTGTGTTTGCTATCTCCTATAACACAGCCCTCGGCGGGGGAAAAGCCTTGTGGGACACAGGAGCTGCAGCCCAAGGAGAGAGACAGTTCCCTACGGCAGTGGTCTTCTAATATTTTTATTTTATTTTATATTATTTATGAATGGTACAAACAATATTTTCTTCCCCCACCCCMATGGATTGTCCTGCTCACACCCCACTTTGGAGACCAGTGCTCTAGAGGAAAATGGAGACTTTGGGGAGAGGAACTACAGCCCCTGAGGCATGGGGCAGAAAGGTAAACACTGAGTCCTTCTCCTTCCAGCTGGAAAATTTATAAAATTGATTTTTTTCGTTTGGAAAAAATAAGATTTTCTGTAAAAATCATTCTCACTTGTTGCAATTACAGTGAGAAAATAGATACTGAAAAACTAGGAGTGCTATAAAATCAGGGTCACCTTCAGGGACTCTTTCACACCTAAGCCCTGTTTCAGAAGAGCCCCTCTCATCTCAGGCAGAGCCAAGCCCTTGCACCGGGTAAGCGATTTGAACATCTACAAAGCAAAGGTCTCCATCTCCTTGGCCTCCACGGCTCCCTTGAGAGCCAGAGGAACAGGCTCTGTGCAGCAAGCAATTATGTCTTACACGGGTTTTCTTATCTCTGCGAATGGGTGACCCGCCACCGTGGAGACACTTTTGTCGGTCAAATGAACCTCTGCCAGCAAAACCTTGGCACTTTTTTTACATTAATAAATCGATGTCCTGTTTGTACACCCCTACAAGGGGACTAAGAAAAGATGCAGCCACTGGGACTGCCCTGTGCTGACCTTGGCTGTCCACGTCAGAGCGAAAGCCTGGCAGTCGGTCAGCCCTAACGTCTCAGAGGCTGTGTAATAAAGTACATTTTTTTCTAAATAAAATAATAAATGACTTCACCCTCCTGGCGAGGTGCTCGGGGCTCTTTCGGCAGCCCCACACGGAAGAACAGCAGTGCTGGAGCAGCGCAGTCCCCCTCTCCCCGGGGAGGGAGTGCTGGCCGGTGGGGATGCTCCAAAACAAACACCACGGTGAGCAGCTGCCGGGCTGCTCCCCAGTGCACCGGCAAAGCCACCTGCAGCCAAAACCTTGTGGTTCTTGGTTCAGAGACGCCCCAGGGATGAGAGGCAATGCTGAATTTGGGGAAAGTGCAGGGGAAAGGCTTTGCACCCCAGATGAGGGAGGGTGAATGAGCCCTTTCCCCTCTCCATCCTCCTCCTCAGGGCCACCGCTTGCAGGACCCTTCTCCAAGCCCCGCGAGCACTCGGCCCTTCCTCAAGGACCAGGTCCCCATGTCTGGGACGGACACAAAAGCTGTCAGGAGGCTTTATTGTCCAGATCTCCGTGCTGCTATCAGTGACTCCCACACACTGGAAGTAAGATATGTGTGACAACATTTTTTCCATCAGCAAGCTTATCGTTGCTGAGAAGAGGGAAAGGGGTGGGGGAGGGTGATGGGAGGACGGGGAAGGAGGGGAGGTGCATGGGCATGAACACCCACCCCACCCCACCCCACCCACCCCATCCAAATCTATGAAAGAAGGAGAGGAAAAAAGGGTTTTTGGAGGAATGTGTTGGCAAAGCAGTTGTGTCACACCTACAGCCTCCTGGCCCAGTAGAGACAATCCTAAATTCCTTGGGTAAGATCTGAAAACACATCTCTTAATTCATATGGGTGTACGTACAAATGGAGAGACCTTCTGCAAGGATGTTGGCTGGGCTAGCAAGACCCCAAGGGGTATGACCCCTCCTTGGTGTCAGACTGATCCTTCCCAGGACTGGGGGAAGCTCCAGCCAGCAGGAAAGATATTAATACAGCAAAAAGCTCAGCTGGATCAGACACAGACAGAGCAACTGGGACCCCATCACTGTGGCTGCAGTTGTGAGCTATGCATTGCATCTTGCTGGATTTTTGCAGCGGTGACTTTTATCAAGCCCTGGGAAGGCAGGGGCTTGGCCCACAACCCTGTTTTGCAGAGCAGAACCTGAAACCTGGTTTTCTCGGTCTTCACCTGGAGAAGACAGAGGGAGCAAAAGTAAGGCATGGTTCTTCAAGCCTGGCAGTCCATCCCCAGCCTGGAGGACCTGATGCCATGGTCCTGGGGCACCAGGAAACAGCGAGGTTTGTGCAGCTACAGGAGCTGTGGGAACAAAACCAAACCTGTAGCTGGATGATGGGAAGGCTTTAGGGAACTACAAGACTTGTTGAGTCTTCTGATAGAGGTCTGGAGTTGGCAGTACTTGCAATGGCAACATGTCTCAGTGAGGTCTGTAGGACAAGGAGCTGAGRATACAGGTGTGATTTCAAGGGGTCTGTACGTTTGTTCTGGAAACCACTAGATTTATGGGCAAGTTCAAGCATACCCCAAGTTTGCCATTAGCCCCTTTCCTCCCAAGCAGTGGGTTTCTGCTTGGCCCATAGCAGYCCTTTGAAACAGCCACCTCAAATAAAACATGGTTCCTGGGATGAAAAAAAAATAGATTAAATAACCTCTTCCGCCAAGCTGCTGCTTGTAAGGAAAGACCAAGACAATGCTGCCCTGGTTTTGCTTCAAGGGAAGAAGTTTGGCAATGCTATCTCAGGACTATGGGGAAGTAATTGCCAAAGGAGCCATCTCTGAAAGCAGAGGTGAAGCTGAGGTCCCCCTTGCTGGCATGTGAATAGGTTTATCTCTCCAAGGAGGACAGTTATGGATTTGTCCGTTAAGTGCATTATGGACTCTCCTGGCTGGACCCCCCAAAAATGGGGCTGGATGACAATACAGTCTTTTAATGTATGGTCCACAGTCAAGGGGCAGCCCTATCTGAGCACCAGACATCTCCTGACACTGAGCACACGGGAGAGAAAACACATGGGAGCACATGGCAGGGGAAAAATGTGCATGTTTTGTCTGCTCAGTGATGTGATTACTTCTGGTAGCTGGTGTGGGGAGGTGGCGGCGGTGCTTCTGTGATTAATGGGAGGTTTCACCATCAGCATCGTCACTCCCAGGCTGCCTGTTCCTTGGGGAGCTGCTATCTGCTGGGAGATGATGGTCTTCAAGCACAGTTCGTTAGCAGAGTGCCCTGGGGGGTGACTGACTGCGGTGGGTTAAGCACAGGATGGAAAAGGGTCCCTTGCATTTTGTGAGCTGACACAGTGGGGGATGAACCAAGGTCCTGCTGAGTGTAGGCAGAAGCAATTTTGGCTCGAGCTAATCCAGTTATCAGCCCCCACAACAGCCCTGTCACTCACCAGAGTCACATGGTGAAAGCCTTCAAAATGCCTTCAGAGACAGGCAGAATCATCCCACCAGCCATTGCCAGCCCCCAAGCCACCAGCTGGACCATCCTGAGATAAAACTGAATCTCGAAATATGCGTGGAGACCTGCTGTGACTTGAGTATGGGACAGAGATGAGTGGGCATCTCGTGGATGCGTCTGCAGCAGTAACGCTCTCAAGGGGGCAGTGGTCATCCTTAGACCAATAAATGAGGCTTGTGAAGGAAGATGGTGTTTAAGGCCAACAACTATCCTCCAGTAGGGTGTAGAAGGAGAAGGTGCCTTGGTTTTTTTTGGAAATTTTCTCTTATCTGTACATAAGCACAATGCATCCATGTCAATGTTGTGTTGCTCTTGAGAACAGAAGACTTTTGCCAGATTGCCCTTTCACCATCCAGGCAACCAAAGGGGTGAAGAGTTTTCCCTAGRCTCCCAGAAGGTCTTCCAAACCCAACCATCTAGCAGATGAGCAGTCCACCTGGACTGCAGGGGTGGCAGCCTGGCAGAGGTCAGAGACAYCTCCAGTTGTTTCCTTGCCCAGGTGCTCCTTGCCCATCTCTTTGCTGTTCTCTGTCTTCACAGCTTGTAGGTCACCAAAGTGGTGAGAACCTGCTCTGGAGGGGTGGTATCTGCACCAGGGAAGGAAGGTGAGCTAATGGTACTGGAGGTAAGAGCCCCACTGCTGGGGTCATGGGCTAGATAACACAGGTGAAGCATGGACCAACTTGCATGGACCAAGACACAAAGGCACAAGGAACTAGGAACCAGACAGGAATATATTGGCCAAGTGTCAGAGGACAAACCACCACACGCCATCAGGATCAGAAAGAAGCCAGCTCTCGTGTATAGCAAAAGAGCAATCCTGTTTCCTTGAAAAGATTATATTTTTCAACCTGCCATGCTCATGTGTCTATGTGAGCTGTCCCCAAGGGTCACATTACCTGAGCTGGCAGCTCTGCTCCCTGTGCCTGGGACTGTCCTTTGAGCTCAAGAGGTATCAGTGGACATCTGGAGGGCACTGAAAGCGATGGAGGGGAGACTTAGCAGACCTTTCCTTTCTCCTTTTCTCTCCTTTCCTTTTCCCCACAGGGCGGTGAGTACATTGTTTTGAGGGATGTGGGGAAGGTCCTCCATTAGCTGGGAAAACCTGATGTAACAGATGGTAAAGCCAAGGCATCCATGCACCACAAAGCCTTTTGGGAACCCGTCCTTGAGGGCCCATCCTGGCTTGCATTGGGCAACCACCCAGCAAGAGGTTATGAGGCTGCAGACCCAATTCCGCAGCGTGCAAAACAACCACAAGCAAAACCAGGGTTCCCTCTTCCCTCCATAAGCAATGGTGATACAGAGAGTTGGGAGTGTCTGTGTCATTGATTTACCAAAATTACATAGYGCATCGCTGGCTGACCCCAGTGACACACTTCTGGAAGGAGACAGCTCCCAAATTAACATTCAACCATGCACTGATTAGCTAGTGAAATCATTTGCACAAGCCATGGGTGGAACAGAGAAGAGAATTCTCCTCATGGTTTGTCYTCCTTGAGAAATCCCGGGACTAAACCAGAACTTTTTGACTCATTTAGCCCCACTGTCAATAGACACACACAGCAAAACAGCTACCAACAATGTCCACTTTCAAGGAGGTGTTGCCTGTCTGGATGAGTGCGTGCACCGGTCCAGARATGTTCCTTGTGCCAGATGCTCCCCCCAGACAGTGACAGAAATGCTGAATCAAAAAATTAGTGTTTTTGTTCTGGGCTGAGCCTGCCTGAACCAGCATCCCAGCAAACAGGAGGTCAGTAAAGGCTTGCTGTGGGAAACAACCCTATTTAAGGTTTGGCACTTGTTCAGCTTAAGGATAGAGTTTTTCCTACAGCATGTGACCAGGCATGTGGAGAGTTGGTCTCTGCTCCTGCCTCTAAATGGCTTTGCAAGCTTTCCTGAATCAGTTTACCCATCTGTAAGATGGGGGCAAAGATAACTCTCTCTCCCAAAGGTGAACGCTGGAGAACAGCTCATGAAAACACAGAGTAACTGAGGCTGGGTGGGACCTCAGGAGACCTCTGATCCACCCCCTGCTCCAGCTGGGGCAATCTAGATCAGCTGCTTTTGGGGAAAGCTGAAGGAGGTGTCCCAGGGTGTCAAAAACCATTTATTAGATTTTTAAGAAATATCTTAGAATACTATGTTTATAATATCTTACAATCGTAAAGGCTATCTTGGGGCATGGGCTGTTAGAGACATCCATACTGAAGAAAGTGATTTTTGACAGGATTAAACCTCCCACAGAAACATCCTGTGACCCTGTGTGTTTTTTTTTTT
>JAYKAV010000944.1:1475485-1555963 GCA_035582835.1 Phoebastria nigripes | reverse complement strand
AAAAAAAAAAAAAAAAAAAAAAAAAAGTCCAAAAAAGCAATTTTCATTTCTTACCATGAAACTTTCCTTCTTGGGGGTGGTGGAGGGGGTAAACCTGTTCCCCTCCCCACCCGCCATCCCCGGAGAAGATGGATTGACTGGAGGTCACGCAGCCCCCACAAGCAGGGCAGCTCAAAGCTGTCCGCAGGGGTCTCCGCGGGGCAAGCCCCCCGGGCTGCTTCCCCCTCTGCCAGTCCCCAGGGTACCCAGCCGTGCCTGAAGAGACCATGGGAGTTTGGCTACCGCTTCCCGGCTCTTATCCGCACTCATGTGCAGCCTGTCACCGATCCCACTTTGCTCAGCCACCGTGCGCCCACCCCAGGGCCGGTCCCATCTCTGGGGGGCCCCTGCTATCTCCGGCACCAGCTGAGACCTTGGCGGGGGCTCGCGGTTTTCTGACGGCAGAGGAGCTGCCCCAGCTCCCCACCCTCTCCCATCGCCCCACTCCCCTCCGGCCCCTACCACCGCCGTGTCTGGCACATGCTCGGCTGTTTCTCGCCGACCGAAATAGCAGCAGAGATAACCGACCCAGTAAGGGACCCAGCGACAAATTTCCATGCAGTAAAACATCCTCCCCACCCCTTCAGGGAGGACAACCCAGCCACCACCACCTGGTGTGGAGCCCTGTTCTTCTCCCTCTTCAACTCCAGCCTTGCAGGCAGGGGAGAGGGGATGTGGTGATGTGACCGAGGTCGCACAGGCTGCTGGTGGCAGAGCTGTAGGCTGATGGGTTACCAAGTGCTGTCCCAAACCCAGCGCTGTTCATAACAGTGTCGTTGCTGGAGTTTGGTTATGTTTTAAATATGTATGGAGGAAGTGAAGCCGCTGCAAGGAGCAGACCATGCCTCAGGGGCTGGCTTCTGCTCTCACTTGTTTTCTTCTCTCTTCCAGTGACACTGCCCTTTGGGTGGCTCAGCAAAGGAGACAAACCCAGTCCTGGACCCAGCAATTCCTGGTGTGCAGTCCTGGAGATGACCCAGCTTTGGCCATTGCCACTTTCATGTGCGGAGTTACCCAGACTTTCTTTTTGGAGGCATTTTACCACCTAAGAGGCCACAAGGGAGTCTGCCCTTCCCTCCAAMGGCTTTCTGATCAGGTCTGGAGAAGCTGGTCTGGCCTCCTTGGCCGAGGCACCCCCATGCTAGTGCAACAGGGTGTTGTATGTCACCACTTTCTTCTTTTTATGTTGGAAAGGAAAAGAGGGGCTGATCCTTCATGCAGCCCATGCACAAACAACTCACTGAGCCCACCTTTCTTTCACTAATTAGATGCAGTTTAGGATCATGGTTCTCCCTTGTCATGGTCCATCCCAGGCACCACCTCCTTATAGCCTACCCTCCATGTCATGCCTATGATGTGGTCACATGTCCATCTCCAGACCCATCTGACGAGGACTCGTGGTATGCATCTCTAGAGCATGCTTGGAGACATCCAGAGCAGCAGTAGGATGCTGAGGGACAGATCACACAGCCCCAGGGTTCCCTCATTGCTTTCTCCACATGACCTGGCTGGGCTTCACCACCAAGTGTTTGTGGTCCAACCCTGCCCCGCTGATGCCAGTTGGAGACCTGCCAGCGGTACCATGAGCTCAGCTTGAGCATATCACTGATGTTAGTGGTAGGATGAGATGGACTGTCTGTAGAGAAGGCTTCTGGCCAAGCTCTTCCTTTGCCTCCTCTTCTCAAGGCTGCCCAAGCTGTGCCTGGAAATGCCAGGGGAGTTTGGCCACCATTACCTAGCTCTTATCACCACATGATGTCCCACCCTGCACCAGAGAGATGGGGAGCCCAGGGGAAACACGAAGAGAGGAATGGAAGACAACCCTGTGGCACAGATGGAGGGGTTCAGCCCACAGATACTTCACCTGCTTTCCTTTTGGCCCATGTCTCACATCCCAGGTGTTAGAGGAACTGGTTCTGCCTCTGGTGGACACCAGCCATGTCCTGGCCAAGTCAGCCAGTTCCCTGTGCGCTCATGGTTGTCACTCTCAGGCTGGGATTTTGGTTGCCATCCCCAGCACCATCAGGGATGGCTCCTGGATCAGGTTACTGAGATGATTCTGCTTGGGCTCATCTGCCCACATCCCTTGTCTGGCAGCGCAGGCAGGTGTGCTGCATCCCATCTCATCATGGGGGACGCAGTCACTCTGTAGTCTCTTCAATCTCTGGTGTATATCTGAAGGATTGACCTCTTCCCTTCTGGGGTTATCATCTACCAGACCCTCACTGTTGGCAGGGTACCTTGGCAGGACACGGATAATCCCTCCTATCAAGGAGGGAATTAAATAAATGYCTTTGTCTATACTTTTAAATGACTAGGTCCTTGCTTTTAATGCTGACTAGTAAGCACTGAGTTAAACAAGCCCTGGGCACAGTTTGGCCATCAGTACATTCCCAATAAGCTCTCCTGCAGTGAAGAGGTCTCAGACCTGGCACGCTCCCAGGAACCTGTAGGTAGAGAAATGATTCTGAAGGGCCACCAGGTTAGGTGTCCCTCCATCGTACCCATCTGTGTTTTGGGGAGGGTTGCACCAAAGGTTACAGCCATAAGCAGGATGGAAGACGGTAAGCACCTGGATTGGGGTTTTATCCATGCAGGTGTAGAAGAAAGGCTGTGTCTTGGAGAAACTATGCAAAAGGACAAGATTTCCATGTGCCACAAGTGAGACCTGCTCAAAGGTGATACCCAGTGCATAGGCCTGAGTGATCGGCGGGAAAGTAGTGATGTCTGCAGAAATCAGTAGGGAAACATAGTTGTTATGTTCTACCACAGTAGGATTAAACACCAGGACACCTGCAAAGGGAACCCTGAGGCAGGACAGACCTGGCACATGGACACAAGCCCTCATCTCTGATAYGTTTCATCCCAGCCGGTTAGCAAGGTGTTGGGTTCACATCAAGTCCTGTCCCCAGGACACCCCCTCTCTAGGGCTGTCTATGCACAAGGCAGTAACTTGGTCTCACCACAATGGGAAGCATGCCACTAACAGATTAATTAGCAGGGCTTCACAACAGGCTAATTAACAGTTTCCCACAGGGCTGTGCTTGGAGTCTCCTGGCCAGGTACAACCCCGCGGGTGTGTGACAACCCCCCGCAGACAGACCTGCTGGAGCACCCCCAGCTCCCACCTTGTTGCAAGGCTGAGAACTGTTTCCTAATGTGATGAGAAAGATTTTTCTGGGCTGCCTTTGTCTCGGCAGCTTCCTCTCACGGCACGACGTCTGCCGTAGGAGAAGCCGGGATCTTCATTTCCCTCCTACCCTCCATTATTCCTCTATATTCCACTTCCAGGGTCTTTTCCTTATCTGCCACCACCTTCCTGTTTTTCTTCCTTGCCCAGCACCCTCCAGCCTCCCCGGCTCCTGGACCATCGGCTCCTGTCGAAGTGCTTCCTCCTCCTCCGGCCGATGTCCTCCCAGTGATAGCCCCAAGCATCCCGGGGGACCGCAGGCATCCCGTGGGGCCCCGTCGGGAGAGGGTGGCGGTGCTGACCCCGCGCTGAAGGAAACAGCGCTGGGAGGAAACGACGGCACTGGGCTCCCAGAATATCTCTGAAAAGGGCTACCCCAGGGATGCAGAGATAAGCAGAAAAAGCCTWATTTGGCAGGGGGAAGGAGGAGGAGGAGGTCAGGGCTGTTCATCTGAGATGTTTGTGCGTCTTCTGGCATAAACACCGGTCCGGGCTTTCTCAGCGGGCGCCAGTATCCTTTTTGGAGCAGGGGCAATTGTTTATTCAGCCTTTGCTCGCCTTGGGACGTGCAGCTCAGCACCGCAGCGGGGAGGAAGATGCTTAAGGCCACAGGGAGATGATGTTAGGAGGGCCAAGCCCTGACAGAGCAGTTCCCAGGAGAGGGTCCCCTCTTTTTTGGTGTTTGTTCCCTTGGGTGGGTGCCAGTTCAGGGTTAGGACTTTACTGTGCCTGATGCTGGAAAGACTCAGGGCTATCCCTTACCCCTCAGGTGGGATCTACAGGCACTTGGTGCATGCACGGGGCCACAGTGACACAGCCCATCCCGTGGGACAGCTGCCTGCCTCGTGAGGACTACCGTAGATGATGTCCACCATGCACCTTGGTGGGCCAGTCTCAGGAGCCCGTGGCTCTTGCAAACACCAGCACATAGTATTTGTTGGCTACAAGTCCTTGGAGAGGCTGCAGATGCTCCCTGTGCTCGGAGCATGCAGTGAGGCCCCTCTGGGAAGACCCCATGGTCTTTTGTCAGCCCTCAAATGCTGAGGTCCATCCCTTGGTGGGCGACCGGGTGCCTTAGCATGGTGGAGGCTGCAGTCAAAAGTCACCACCACCTCCTTCCCCATCCCAGAGGCTCTCCATCCCAGGAACCTCTGGCAGCCAAGTGATGCCCTGGGAYGGGGAACAGGGACAAGGACCTGGGGGACAGCCCCGGGGTCCCCACTGCACAGGCACAGCTGGAGATACCAACAGGACAAGGGCTGTGTGTTGGGACATCTGCCTCCCTTTCCCCAGGTGAAGAAGGCCAACTCATAGCTAAAGAAGACCCATTTCAATCTAGCTGACTTGCTACCTCCTCAGCTGGGAAACAACCCAGCTGCCAACTTCCCCTCCAAAATTCCAGACTGCTCCAAAGTCCTAGAACAGCATAATTTTACACTTAGGTCTCAGTTTAAATACATGCACGTGACTGTTGCAATGAGTACAAAGCACGCTCGCTGTCTCAGCCAGTTCCACCCGCTCTTCCCAAGCCAAACCTGCTGCCTTCCTCCTGCTATATTTATCAGAATGATTTAGCTGGTTGGAAAGTGCCTGGGGAGGCAGCGGGGGTGGAGCGACCTTGGAAATCAGCCATGGGAGAAAACCTGCAGCYGCCTCCATCCTGATGTGGCTGTTGCAAGATGCTCTCACGTCTCCCTCGGGGTAATTCCAGTGTAAAGCTGGGAGGCTGCTCATCATTTGTTGAATTGCTCATGCTCTATAGATAATTTTTAAGTCTTTAGCACCCTTGTGCATGGCCAGCTGGTCTCGTTGTCCTTGTGCTGGAGACCTGCTCGCCTCCTAAACCTTCACAGTCCCCGTCTCCAACTGGAGATTTCCAGGATGAGCTGGTGCCACTTTTCTTCTGCCCAGGAGGTGCTCCAAAGCAATTTGTCCTCCCCCTATCCCTCAGTGCTGTCCCTCTGAACCCACAGGGATAGTGAGCCTAAAATGGGAACTCTTACCGATGCAAGTGAGATGATTGGTGCATTTAAGTACCTAAAAAAGTTTTGACACCTCCATGCTATCCTGTGGCAGTGAGACCAGAGGAGAATAACACACGAAACCTCTCCAAAACCCCCACAGTGAGAAAGGACAGCATGCAGCTGCCTTTTACTCCTCACTTTTTTGCATCCCTTGGTAATATCTGTTCCCAGCTGAAAGCTCTGCCTGTGCCAGCCAGGAGGTACTCGCTCAAATCTCTGCAGCTGCAGACGTTGAGCAAGCTTCGCAAGCGATTTCTGCTGTACACCACAGCACATGGACTCCTGTTGGGCAACCAGGCTTGCAGCAACAGAGGTTCAATCCTCTTTGCCGTGGAGATTTCATGGTGCCCAGCTTCCTGTTCATTCCTGATGCACACACCCCTTGTATTTCAGTCTCTGATGTGTTTTTTTTAACTTCTGTGCCTTGATGAAGCAAGGCTCTGCAGTTGCTTTATTTAGCTGCCAGCAGACACTTTAAATGCTCCCATCAATTTCTGCGAGGGTCAATACTTGCTAAATGCCGTGCAATCAGGCTGTTCCAGCCTGAGAAGCTGACAATGGTGTCATCGGGCTGGGACTTGATTCAATCTCTCCTGTAGACACAGATTAGGATGCTGCAGCTCCAGTATCTCACCAYCTCCTGATTTTCCTCCCCTCTGAAGTGGATCTGCCTTTGTTTCTTTTAGGGAGGGGCAGAAAGAGGAGAGGACCACCCGAGCCCGCTCTGTAGGGACAGAGGGCAATGACCACATCTGGAGAGGGTTAGGGCTGAAGGTGAGGAGAGCCCTCCCTGCTCATCTCTCCCCACTCCCTTGGAGGGATGCTGGAGTGAGGGACCTTCCCCCACAGGAGCTTAAAATGAGATGGGATGAGACGGCCCAGCTCCCTAGAGGTATTCGGRGTGGCAATTCCCAAACAGACATGGGATGAGGTGGTGGAAATCATCCTCCAGGAATGAGACCTGTTCAAAGTGATGGGGTCAGGGCCAGCTTTCACGATACCCTGGAAAGCAGCAGCAGGAGCTTGTTGACTGCAGTTTTCTGCCTAGCCAAGCAAATCTGCTCCACACAAATGCCTTTGTAAAGCCTTCACGGACCACGAGATGGCATCAAAAACCAGTGTAGCCTGAACCAGACTGGTTTCCCCTCCGGTCTGGCCTCATCCAGCAAACCCAGAGGTCCTGAGTGGTATCCTGCTGGAATGGACGGTGGCAGCATGTCCCTCCTCACAGGGATGTCCCTTCTGCCCATGGGAAACTCCCCGTCGGCTCCCTCGTCTTGCACAATTTTTATAAATAAATTAAAATGAAATAAAATGTGCTTCCAGTTTCCCCCAYATCCAAAACAGGACCAGGCTGGCTCTTAGGTACCTGTCTCACCCATTCCACAGTCGTTCACCGCTGACCCTCAGAAAACCCTCCCAGCACTTTGCCCTTCCTGCCCCAGCTCCTTAAGAATGACCCCGATCTCCAGTCCCACCAGTTCTCCTCCTATTTCCATTTCCCCCGAGGCTTATGTATAAACAAAGCAAAGAACAGGGAAAAACAGGGTTACCAAGGAGAAAATGGGTCTCGGGTGGCCGGTGGCGTGCGACAGACCTGCACACGTCACTGAGAGCCTGGCACGGTGCCTGATGAGATAACCTTTCACTGGAGCACCAAAAAACACCCATTTCCGAGGAATCTTGGGATGTTTCCCTTCCTGCCAGGAGCCAGCAACCCTTTTAGCTTTTCAAGCAGGAGAAGGGTGCAGGCAGGGTGGCCAAGTGGTTGTAGCAGGGCTCCCCATGGGCCAGGACTGCTGCTTTCTCCATCCGGGCTCACCATGGGATGGACCCTTTATGCCTCAGTTTCCCTTCTGCAAAGTGGACACTGATAATGGCTCTGAACCTGAATTCTGCACATACAAGACACAGCCTCCATCCCTATATCATCTATCAAAACCAAACACAATACAGAACAAATATTTTGGCCTAAGGAACCCCTTAGGGTTGTTTMATTCAAAACAATGTGTGTTTCATGCTGTGAGCAGGAGAGATCAAGAGATGGAGATAAATTCAGTGACACAGATTAAGAGTCTGGGGGTCTCTTTGAAGAGAAAAGGGCAAGTACAGCCCTGTTCCTTGGCCAGCCGCTTTGGGAAAGCATTTTCCCAACCCTGTATTGGGAGGGAAGACTCACATGAGTGTAGGAGCAAGCCCCATCAGCCAAGAGCCCCGGTGCCCACCTTGCTCAGGCTCTTGTCTTGGCCACGGCCAAGCTCTGAGCCTGCAGAGGAAGGCAAAATTGTTAAACGTTCCCCCAAAAAGCAGTGCCCAGAGCTCTCTCTGTAAAGTCAGGATGTCAAAGTTGCTCTCTGTGGAAGGCACTGACACGCTGGTCCTGCAATAGGGTAAAGGACACAAAAGCAGAGGGTTTGCTTTAACCGTCCCTCTGCCCACCACCCACAGAAAAATGCTCTGGATGCAAATTTTTGTGGCATGTGTCAGTGCCCCGGCTTCTCTCTTACTTCTTCTTTCCAGTGGATATCCTCCTCCGAGGCTAGCTGGAAGTTTGAAGAAGAGCTGCCCCACATCTTTGGCTTTTCTTACGCAAACTTGTCATCTGAGCCAGGGGTGACCGCAGAGGGACACAGAGGGGAAGTCAGCTTCCGCTTTGTCACAAGTCAGGACAGACGGACAGAGATTGCAGCCGGGCGGCTCAAAAGCACAAGCTCAGCAAGTGATGGAAGGAGGAGGTCAGGATCAGGTGCCTGGGGAGAGCAGCTGAGATCTGAACACTTGCCAACGCTCTTGAATTTTCTGAAGGTTGGGGTATGGTAGGAGCAAGACTAAAGTCAGGCACGTACCACAAAGGGAAATGAGGCCACAGCATCTGCCCCAAAGTGTCTGAACCTGCCTGACACCTCATATGGAAAGCACATGGGAAAGGTGCCCTGGAGGTAAGGTGATTCTCAAGAGGAACATCTTGGTCTACCTGGGACCATAGCAGCTGCCCCAACCAGCCCCACATTGATGGGGAGACAGCACTGGGGAGCTGGTCCAGCCCAAAGAGCTGAGGCAGAAGACCCCTTGCCGGGGGGACAGAGTAGATGAAAAAAGTTCCCGTAGATTCAAAAATCTGCCAGAGTCATGGAGGAAAAATCAGTTCTGGACTGCTAAACACAAAGGTCCACCTCTGGCTCCAAGCATACCACAGCCAAAAATTGCTGGGAGAGCTGGCAAGAGAGGTCTGGCCACACTGAACAGCTGAGCAGTAATGTTCACACCTGGATGCTGCAAAGGTCTGTCTCAAACCAGACGTAGGACGAGTTTTGCTCTCAGCCTCTCTTACGTACCAGACATGAAGACATTTCCACTTTTGGATGGGAGCAGTTTGGCACCTCCTTGGGCGCAGCATAGACTTAGCACAGCTGATCGTGTTTGCTTGAAGTCAAAGGAGGGGAGACATCCCAGGAAGACAAGATGGATGAAGCAAAGGAACCAAGGAGAGCTTTTCAATAGAAAATACGGAAAATGCTATTAATGTTTACTTTAGAGAAGGATTTTGCCTTGCATTAGAGCCAAGGATCAATTTTGTCACATGCAAAGAGATACAAACTTTGCAGAAGCAAATGATAGCCCTGCCATTGCCTTCCCGCACCCAGCCAGGGCCAGCGTGCTCTGCCCTCGCCATCTCTCTGCTCACCCAGATCTGGATTCAATTGGTCCCAGCAATGGTGGGAAGAAGCTTTTTGCTTATGTCACCTATTCCTGAGTCACCTCCCGGCAGAGTCACCTGCTTCCTCGTGAGCTCGGCTGAGTCACCAGGCGCTGTGGGGTTGCATAACCGGAGTTCCCTGTTTTCAAGGATTTGCAGGCAGCAGTGGGGAGGATGCTGTAAGATCCTCCAGATCCAGAAGGGGCCTTCAGCCTCTTAGGGACCATGAGCAGTGTAAGGCAAAAGGGGTGCACAGGGGTTTGGAGGACTCCAAGACCCCCAGTTTCCACCTGCTTCGCCATACGGATGGAAATCCAAGCTCGGTGTTGGATTTAGCTCTGCTGATGTCTTTACGGCACGGCCGAGCGCTGCTGCCTCCTGCTCGGCCATTTTTGGGTTAGATATAGACCAAACCTGCAAAGGGGAAAGGAGCAGAGCTGCAAAGCCAGGCTTTGCTCTCAGAGTAACCCTTCCCACATCTTCCCCATGGCCGGGGGGCCATCCCCGTGGCGTTACGGCTCTTTGCTTATCTCCCATCCACAACCGGAGCACGCAGACCCCTCGCCCAGCCAGCAGCCAGGGCAGCCTGCCCAGCCTCTTGCTCAATGTGGACAGCAAAGCTCATTTTCTCTCTGGGCAGAAAAATCTGGTCAACAAACCCCCAGCTGCCACTGGACAAGCCTAAATCCAGTAGAATTAGCCAACAGCCAGTCCAAGGCATGTTTCGGTGAATTTTTTAAAGCCATGTGCTCCAGCAGTAGCTCTGGCAGCTGTCGAAAGCTTGGAGAGTGAGGATTTGAACTCAGGGTGTCCCAGCTCCCATGGAGAGGTAACAATTACATCGGTGTCTAACCCTTCCAGCGAGGATTTATCAGGCAGGGTTCTGGCTTTATAAAATCCTGCTTACCAGTTGCCCTGGGTGAGTTATTTAGTTTGGCAGCTGATGCAACCCTAATAACCGTTATTATCCCCATCAAAACCCAAGCGATGAGTTGCGGGAGATGTTCTGCCGCTGCAAGGGCATGCAAGTCAGCTGCAAAATCTACAGAAGAGATAGATCGCTGTTAGGGATGCAGATATAACCCACATTCAAATCAATTAGTTTGCAAATTTGGGTACAAGATGTACATCTGATGTACCCTTTCAAATTGCTGAGACTCTGGTTTTCTGTTTTACAGATGAAAAACCCAGATATGTTGTCTAAAATGACATGGGTGACCAACCTAGGTCGGCTAATTCTCAATTTAAAGCACTAAATGCTGATACACACCCTTGAAGTAATGTCTCTTGGGCCAAAAATGCATTTTTATTTCATTAATTCAATTTATTCCATTTATTTAATTTATTTCCCAAATGCCTCATGTTGGGTAACCTGCAATATTTTGTAGATTAGGTGATTCAACATCCAACGACAAGACAGCTGGGAAGAGGAAAACTGGCATTGAGAAGGACACGAAGTCAAGAATAAAAATGTGAAGGAACGAGGAGAGGGCAAGAACATTAAAAACCTTAAAGAGCAAATTCTGTAGTGTTGTTTTGGTAGTAAAATTTTAGTCTTTGAAAGTGGCTGATAAAGATGAATTAGGAAAAATCTGAGTGGATACACCCAGAAGGAGGTCTGGCAGCCCAGCTGTGCAGCACAGGCTTTGGGATCAGGGAGGAACACACTTCACTCCTATCCTAAGCCAAGCCAAGCCTATTTGCTTATTAAATAAATCTGCATTTCATACCCTTGTCCTACGCAATAATGATTTTAAACCCTGGCAATGAAAAAAAAAACATACCTGCGTTATTTAGGACTTCTTTTTTTTTTTTTTTTTTGGTGGGAGATGAATATGCATAGAAACTTTTTTTCTTAAACTTAGAGGTGTTGGTCCTGCAGCAGCTTCCTTAGGAGCTATTTGCTGCCTAATGTGGAAGCAGGGACACCACGAGTCAATCGGCAGTGATTTAACAAGCGATAAGAGAAGGTTGCCCAAGACCTCCTGGCTGTTTTCCTTATCTCATTCCTGTAGTGGTGGGTTTTGCTCCAAAGGCTGAAGCTTGCCATGGCCTGAGCAAACACCATTTATTTCTCTGATACACTAAAAAATCCTGCAAAAGCAAAAAAGGAGGTTGTTTCATGCCTGGTTTGGGCACACAAGGGATTTACAGGCTCCCTGGAGAGCATCTCCAATGGGGAAACTTTTCCTGGCTGCATTCAGCTTCATATATAAAAACAACTTACCTGAAAAATTGGCATGTTTTCAGCCCAAACCGACCGAAAAAGGGATGGCAACTTCAGTGCTTCCCCAAAGAGGGCAGAAAGGCCAGCAGCCCGTGCAAAGTTTTAGTTCATACTTTCTGTTCTTGAAAAAGCCACAAAGCATTTGCAGAAAAACAGGCAGCTGCTCCCCTCGGATGAAGAGCGGAGAACATCTGCATAGCCCGAAGGATGGGCTCCGTGATGCCCCATAACAAACTAAAAGGTGTTTTGTAGGTCTGCACATGTTTCAAATTGCTGATATGCAACTTCTAGGCAAAAACCTATTTGGAWGTAAAGAGGTATTGGGTATGAAGAGGTACATGCAGCAATTGCTGGGAAAAATGAGCATTAGCGATGTCCTGACTCCAGCTCCCCGCCTGGCCAGCGGCGCCGAGGACTTCTGAGCCAGACCGTAAAAAAGGGCAGGACAAAACTCAGGTTCTTTTGCCTGTTTTTTATGTCGACAAAACCTCACAGGCAACATGGAGAACTGCAAAACCAAACAGTCATGAGCAGAGCGAAGAAATCCGGTGTGAGTCAGAGGGAGGTTAGGCAGGTTACAAGTGATTTATTTACTTTTTTATTATTATTTTAATCACCGAAGCATAAATAAAAACATAATGAAGGGCTTTACTCTTTGCTGGTTAAAAATTATATGTAAAGGCAGGCAATAGTCCAAGGACCTTTGCACACAGTGTATCGAAGCATAAATACACTTAAACACAGGAACATCATCTCCAATTTTACTGCTTAAATACTGGGGTATATAGTCAAGTGTATTAAATATTATTTTTCTGATATTTTTGATCACTTCTCTAGGAAGCCTTCTAAACTGAAATCCTTCTTTAAAATGTGAATGTGACCAAAAAATGATTGGATATAAATGGCAGCAGGAAAAAAAATGTATACTCACTGATTTTCTAGAGAAAACACATAACAAACCCTCACAAAAGTAGGATGCAAATACTAAAACGACTGTAAAAAGACGTATATGAGGCACAATGCTTGTAAAAACCCAACAGAGAGAGAGGGATCTCACCAACTGCCAAGGGATGCATTTGTTACCTTGCAGAAACTCTCTCAGGTGGCTGGAGAGTTTGGAGCGGCCTTGCCCAGGCGCCGCAGACAAAGTTGGGAAGAAATGAGGATTAATCATCTGCTTTTATTCCATCCTGTTCGACATCTCCCCTTTTCAACRTCTGGAGTAAGTCCCAGGTGATTCCCTTCCCAGCCTTTGCTAAGCTTTGATTTTCCACGCTGGCTGCTGGATTTTAGCAGACTTTTGCTCACTGGTTAGAGTAGTTATTCTCTATTCCAGGCCAAATGGTTCATCCATTTCTGAGGGTGGTGAAGAACATATATTACCCTTACCTTCTCCCAGAGAGGGGTGGGAAAAGAAAAAAACGGATAGTCTTTCTCATTAACGAGAAGCTTTAGCATCCCCATGGTTTAGAACAGAACTTGAAACTGGCTCTTAAGATGACATTTCTGTGCTGTTCATACTGCTGAAAATTAGCCAAAATGAGGGACAAAAAGTCAGTTAACACAGTAACAACACAGTAACACAGTGAAAACTTGCTGGACTTCCAGATGAAAACGTCAAAGGATGCTGGCAGGATGGAGGTGGGATGGGCAGGGGATGGAGATGGGATGCAGGAGAGAAGCAGGCAGGATGGAGGTTGGTTGGAGGTGGGAAGCAGGAGGGATGGAGGTGGGATGGAGACAGGATAGTGGTGGGATGCAAGCAAGTTGGAGGAGGAAAGTTAGACAGGATGGAGGCAGGTTGGAGGAAGGAAGCAGGAGGGACAGAATCATAGAATCATAGAATCATAGAATCACAGAATAGTTTGGGTTGGAAGGGACTTTTTAAAGGCCATCCAGTCCAACCCCCCTGCCACGGGCAGGGACATCTTCAACCAGATCAGGTTGCTCAGAGCCCCGTCCAACCTGACCTTGGATGTTCCCAGGGATGGGGCATCTACCACCTCTCTGGGCAACCTGTGCCAGGGTTTCACCACCCTCAGCGTATAACATTTCTTCCTTATATCTAGTCTAAATCTACCCTCTTTTAGTTTAAAACCATTCCCCCTTGTCCTGTCGCAACAGACCCTGCTAAAAGTCTGTCCCCATCTTTCTTATAAGCCCCCTTTAAGCATGAAAGGCCTCAATAAGGTCTCCCCAAAGCCTTCTCTTCTCCAGGCTGAACAACCCCAACTCTCTCAGCCTTTCTTCATAGGAGAGGCGTTCCATCCCCCTGATCATTTTTGTGGCCTCCTCTGGACCCGCTCCAACAGGTCCGTGTCTTTCCTGTGCTGAGGGCTCCAGAGCTGGACGCAGTACTGCAGGGGGGGTCTCACCAGAGCAGAGCAGAAGGGCAGAATCCCCTCCCTCGACCTGCTGGCCACGCTGCTTTTGATGCAGCCCAGGATACGGTTGGCCTTCTGGGCTGCAAGCGCACATTGCCAGCTCACGTCCAGCTTTTCATCCACCAGTACCCCCAAGTCCTTCTCGGCAGGGCTGCTCTCCATCCCTTCATCGCCCAACCTGTATTGATACTGGGGGTTGCCCCGACCCAGGTGCAGGACCCTGCACTTGGCCTTGTTGAACCTCATGAGGTTCACACAGGCCCACTTCTCCAGCTTGTCCAGGTCCCTCTGGATGGCATCCCGTCCCTCAGGCGTGTCGACCGCACCACTCAGCTTGGTGTCATCTGCAAACTTGCTGAGGGTGCACTCGATCCCACCGTCTGTGTCACTGCTGAAGATATTAAACAGTAGGATGGAGGAGGAACGCAGGTGGGATTGAGGAGGGATGGAGGTGGAACGCAGGTGGGATTGAGGAGGGATGCAGGCAGGCTGGAGGAAGGACGCAGGTGGGATGGAGGCAGGATGGCAGAGGGATGCAGGCAGGTTGGAGGAAGAAAACTAGATGGGATGGAGGCAGGCTGGAGGAGGGCAGCAGGCAGGCTGCAGGCAGGCAGGAGGAGGGCAGCAGGCGGGTTGGAGGCGGGGAGCAGGCGGGATGCAGGCAGGATGCAGTCACGCTGGGGGCGGGCCGGGTCCGGGATGACTCAGCCGCCGGGAGCTGCCCCTTCCGCGGCCGCCGAGGGAGCGCGGGGCCGGCCGGGGCTGTGCGGGGCCGTGCGGGGCGGTGAGTCCCGGGGCGGGCCGGAGCCGGGCATAAGGAGCGCAGCGGGACGCGGGTGCGGACGCTGCAGCGGGGGCAGGTAAGGGGAGGGGATGCTGCACTGCACGGCCCGGCTTGGGGCAGGGGGACACGCGTGGAGCGGCTCCGCGGGGAGCAGCGGGGCCGGGCAGGGAGCGCTGCGCCCGCGGGGGGACCCCAGCCCTGCGCCCGCGGGGTGCTGCGAAACACCCCCGTGGGGCAGCAACAGCAGGGTCTCCCACTTTTTCCAGCTGGATTTTGGGGTATTTTTGGCCGTGGCGGGTCCAAGGAGGGATGCTCTGCGGCTCAGAGGTGAGGTTTGTTGCAGGGAAAATGCCATTAACCCTCAGTGCGTCTCAAAACCAGCAAACCTTCCTGTAAGTGGCAGGGGAGGAGAGAAGAAACCTTGTTTTCATAATGAAGATGGGAAAAAAAAAACAGTTCAGCTCGTCAGCTGACGCTATGGAGGTCGGTTTGGCACCCGCTCAAGTGCTTCTGGGAACATCCCGTGATGCACGGCCAAGCTCGGGTCTGGCACCAGGACCGTGACTTGGGAGATGGCGCTGGATAAAAGCTGCCCCGCGTCCGTCTGGCATGCGATATATCTGTCATCCGTATATTGCACTAAGGGGGTTACAGCAAAGATCGCTTCCTTCTTGTATTTACCTCCAGGTTGCAAAGTTGAGGGTGCGGATGCGGGCAAGGAGTTTCAGTAGCGCAGGGTGTCTGCTGCAGCAGCTGAGGTCTTGTGCAAGACTCTGGTTTATGGATTGGTCTGTAAGAGGGGAAAAAAAAAAAAAAATCAGTGCAGCTCCACTTGGGAGGAATCTTGCACTTTCTGTGAATGCAAGCTGTAGAGGCGAGCACTGCGACTTGTCTCAAGATGGATTTATTTTGCCAGATATCTAACCTGTGCTAATGGTTTGGCTTTCCTGGAAAGGAATGGGTGTGAGGAAGAGCGGTTCATGGTTTGTGTTTTTTTGGTTTTGGGTTTTTTTTTTTTTTTTTTTTTTTTTTTTTTTTTTTTTTTTTTTTTTTTTTTAAAGACAAAAAAAAAAAATCAACCTTTGATAATGCAGTAATGGCTGTAATGAAGTCACCAGGCCATGAGTTTGGTGCATGCCTATGGGGCCACCAAGCTAACCTGGCGGCACAGCAAGCTAAGCTGGATTGCTTTGTTTCTACGCTTGCTTTGTTGTGGCTTAGAGTCACGCACAAATACTGGCAGCCAGAACAAAGGACAAAGCTCAGCTTGGGTAAAGGGCTGCTTGCTGGAGGAGGACACATGACTTGGGCTTTGCTGAGTACCTCTCACCCTGGAGGGGTGGGGGTGTTATGGCTGTGAGGGTGGGACAGCTTTTATCTTCCTCAAATCCTTGGAAAAGGGTGCCTGGGTGCCTCCGTCTGTGCCTGGRGGGGTTTGGCCCAGACAGTGGAGGAGCTGAGATGTGCTTCAGGGCTGTGACTTATYTCATGGCCTGACCTGCCTAAGCTGAGTCATGTGAACTGGGCTTTGAATAGCCTGTTTTGGGGTTGTTGTTTTTGGGTTTTTTGGGGGTTTTCTTGTTTGTTTGTTTGTTGTTTTTTTTTTGTTTTGTTTTGTTTTTAAAACTGTGCAGAGAAATGCCTAGTTAAATGGGACTCGTGGGCTCTGATTTCTGGGTGATGTGGAGAAGACCTTCACGGTAGGGCTCTGCAGAGAGATTTGCTCTTGCGGGCGCTGTGCATCTCCCTCGGCTGCTGGGAGGAGGCTGTAGGACCCTGCTGATCCCTAGCATAATATGGTCCAAATAGTTGGAAGCCCTGTCCCTGGGAAAGCAGGCAGGCAACTGCCTCTGGCTCCAAGATCTCCTGATCAGGAGGGATGGAGAAGGCACCTGGGTGATGTCACCTCCTTCCCTCCTCCCTTCTCTCTCTGCCTGCGCCGTTGCAGGCAGCAGCCGGCGGTGCAGAGGGACTGCGGGTGGGTGGTGCAGCGCCAGCCGCAGCCATCTCGCTTCGGGTGCTCTCCTCCCTGGCGTGTCGGAGGGCCTTCGGCCTCACTGCTTCCTCCTCGCCGGCTGGGAGTGGGGGCTCAAGGGCTGCACTCAGGTGACCCAAATTTGCTCTTTTTAAGCAACCAACTGGCTGAATTGTGAGAGTCCTGCCTGGGGGTCAGGTGTGCTGGTGGGTGGCAGCTTGCTGGAGTTATTTCTTGCTCATCCTTCAAGAAATTGCATTACCAGATACTTTGGATCCCAAAGCAGGGGGCAGGGGACTTGTTCTCAGCTCCCAGGTCTGCAGCCCAAGAGGAGGTGGAGCAGCTGGGGGGGCTCTTTGCAAGCCCCAAACATCCTCCTGCCAGCTGGAGAGTTTGCTAGGGTGAAGCTGTGGTGTCTTAAGAAGTCCGACGGCCAAGCTTTGCTTCTGTTTTCAAGCTAATAAGCTGTGGTGGGATGTGACCTGTGAAGACAGCCTTTGCCAGGGTTATCCTGGAGCTGCGAGGCACCTCCAGAGACCTGGGGGAGGGGGGGGGAGGGTGCAAAGGGAAGGGATCTCCTGGGGTTGCTGGAGAAACTCCTCTGGCCTGTTCACCGTGCAGAAAGAAGTGCAGATTATCTGTTGGGTGCAGCAGCTGTTAGGCAAGTTTGGTTTTGGTGCTGCTCTTTTGGTGGTATTTAAAACAGCCGTGGGGCTTTAGGGGGAGGAAGGCGTTCGCRAAGGAGATAACGGCGGTGGGGGAAGCACGCATGCGATAACGCTGCCACGGGAAGCGTCTTATTGCTCGTATCTGCAGGGAAAGGGGGGTGATGGTGGAAACCAGCAGCCTTTTCTTGCTGCGTTGCTGGTGGGGTCGGCGTGCCTCCGGCTGCACGTGACTTGCTGTCGGTGGAAATTCATCCTGTGAGTCCCGTGCTTGCGCTCTCTATATAGAGATTTGCTGTACACTGGGCACTTGCTAAAGCCAGGGAGGGGTGGGTAGGGAGGAGGAAATCCCATGAGATCGAGGATTTCCCCTTCCTTTTCCACCCAGATCTTGAGACACTCCGTGCCATCCAGCTGAGAGTATCAGCTCCTCCCCCAAAACTTCATGCCCACAGGAGACTTCTTAGAATCACAGAATGGTTTGGGTTGGAAGGGACCTTTAAAGGCCATCCAGTCCAACCCCCCTGCCGTGGGCAGGGACATCTTCAGCCAGATCAGGTTGCTCAGAGCCCCGTCCAACCTGACCTTGAATGTTTCCAGGGATGGGGCATCTACCACCTCTCTGGGCAACCTGTGCCAGTGTCTCACCACCCTCATCATAAAAAATTTCTTCCTTCTATCTAGTCTAAATCTACCCTCTTTTAGTTTAAAACCATTCCCCCTTGTCCTATCACTACAGGCCCTGTCTGTCCCTATGAGATCGAGGATTTCCTCTTCTTTCTCCACCCAGATCTTGGGATAATCTCTGCCATCCAACTGAAAGTATCAGCTCCCCCCCCCCCCCCAAAACTTCATGCCCATAGGAGACTTGGCAAAGAGGCTTGTTTGCTGAAACGACTGACTGGCTCCCAGCTATTTGTGCCGGGCGACGTCTTGCTGCTTCTGCTGGGTTTGCTGGCCGTCGGCCACGTTGTGGGGCAGATGCAATGCAGCAGAGCTTAAAAGGCGAGCGCATGTCGGAGGGGAAACTGCCTGGTATCTTTTTTCAGTTTGCTCTCGGGTTGCCTGGAGCTCGCAGTCTGCAGCCGGTGTGGTCTGGTAACCTGAGGATATAAGATCTCCCGTGTCTGTCTGTCAAAAGCTCGGTGCAAGCAGCCGTATCGATGTGGGAGGCTTTGCGGGGTGGGTTTCAGTGTGTCAGCAAATTTACAAGCATCCTGCTGAAAACGAAAGTATATCAGGTGGCTTCTGGCCTCAAAACCACCTCCCTTCTGTGCTACAGAAAATATGAAGTTGACTGCAGGAAGTACAGAGGGTTTTGGGTTTGGTTTTGGTTTTTTTGGTGTTTTTTTTGTTTTGTTTTTTTTAAAGATTTTTCACTAGAAAAGGTGCTTCAGCTCAGGCAGGTCACCTATAGGCTTCCTATGGCCATGTTGAAGGGACAGAAGGCAAAAACCACAGTAACCTTAGAAATATATATGTAACTTCCTTCCTGCTGCATAAGCAGGGGAGCACGGTGGGGACACCAGCAATGCCAGCGAGTCCCTTGGTTGGGAGAAACCTCTAAGCAAGCAAATATGCATGAAACCCCTTCAAAGAGGTGAGATTTAAGGGTAGGAGGACCCACGTGCTGTTGAAACTCTGCTAGCTTTTGGGCTGAGCATCCCGCTGAAAGCACAAAGAGCGGGAAGAAAAAGAAAGAAATGGTGGAAGGAGGAGAGGGAAAGAAAAAAAAGCCCCTTTATACAGTTAGCTGCAGCCGCCTGGGCTTGTCGCTGGCAGAATGTAGGACACTCTTGCTGGGTTTTCTCCTCTGGAAAGGCTAAACTTGGCTGTGAGTGGGTGGAGGCAGCCTGCATGGAAATGCGTGTGTGTCTCCCCATCCCCTGCCCCTGCTCAGCAAGCGCTGCTGCCGCGGGGCCGGAGAGCTGCTGGCGAGAGCTGTGTGTCTGGCTGCTGGGGTGTATTTGCCTAGAAAGGCTTAAGGCCAAGCTTGCAAAGGTGATTACATGTTCAGCTTGTTGAGATGAGTAGGAATTAGAGCCTAAATATCTCTGCTGTTCAGGTCTCGGGTCACTCACTAGGATCAAAGCTCGTCGGGGTGGATGTGGGGTTGGTGGAAGGGGAGTCGGGAGGTTTTGGAGGAGGAGGAGGAGGGTGCCCTGGTGTGTTTGCAGAGGTGGAGCAGCTCATGGCCCGGCCGTGTGTCTGAGTCAGGCGTAAGGACGCAGAGCAAGCGGTGACTGCTGGCGTTTAGGGGTTAAATTGGAGTTGGGCAATTTATTGTGAATTAGGTTAAAGGAGGCAGGAGAGCAGAGAAACCACCGAGCCCTGGAGCATCCTTGGGCAGGGTGATGCCTCCTGTGCGGGAGCACAAGCTGTGTCCCACTCTTGCCGTGCTCCTGGATTTCCCCTGTGTCTCTGTTCCCCAAATTGGGACTTTTCTGGTGCCCTGGGCCAAGGGATGTGGCTTTGCAGCCTCCCTCGTGAAAAGCCCTGCTGGGAGGGCAGCTCAGGCAGCAGCCACAGGCAGCTCCGGTATGCAGAGACCCCCCCYTCTGCATGGGCAGGGGGTCCCTACCTCAGGGCTATGACCCCAATCAGGGTCCCTAGGGCAATGGACTGGCCAAAATGAAGCCGTAAAGTCCAAAAATGTGATTTGGAGTGATTATCTTCAAAGGGAAGAGCACTGCAGTAGGGCAGGGGCTAGCAAGTCCTCGGGGCTGCAGCCCTGCCTGCAGTTTGCCATGGTGGGGGGAGTTACCTATTCCTTCTCCTAGTCTTTATTCTCCAGTGTTGTGGAAGTAAACACAGCTTTTAATACCCTCCAAATTCGATCCTTTGGATCTGCTTCAAAAGAGAAGATCCTGCTGCTACTAATCCTACAGCGGTCGACCGAACAGGGTTGCCTTGTCTGATTTCTTCTGAGCTGCAGGAGGGGGGTTATTAGTCCTCCTCTGCGTCTCTCCTGACCTTTGGGGTAAATCGGGATCGGGAGGGACTTTGTGTGGCCACGTGTTTTATCCTCCCACATGTTGCTGTGACGGTCCTTCTGCCAAGCCCTTGCTCGCRGTCCGAGCCTGTCTTGGGAAGGTTTCCAATGATGCCCAACTCTGGCTGCAGGTGGAGCGTCCTGTTCTGTAGCCAAGATGTGGCTGTTCGTGTCCATCCTGTGTGTCCTGGTGGCCTTCGCCAATGCTCGGAGCATTCCTTACTACCCTCCTCTCTCCAGCGACTTGGTCAACCACATAAACAAGCTCAACACAACCTGGAAGGTGAGTACCGGGTTGGTTTTGGGTTTGTTTTTTTTTTTTTTTTTGATGCATTGCTCGACAGTCTCRTTGTGGGACTCAATAGCTGAGGTTTGGGAGTCTCACCATGGTGGTTGCATCAAACCAGCCTTGGTCCCAGTTGACTTCTCCAGTGAGCTGATGCTGTCAGGGATTCCCGCAGTGGCAGTAACTGTGGAGCTTCTCCGCTTTGGAGCAGAGCACTGATGAATTCATAGACTAGGAGCAATGCCGAGAGGAGAGGAGACTCTGTAGGAGGCTGGAAACAAGCAGCAAACATCAAGCTGTATTGGTGACTTGGCCAAACCCACCTCAGTCAGGCTGCCGTGGCCAAAGCCTAGAGTTGGACCTTAGCTTACTGATCATGATGCACTGATCCTGGAAGGGGCTGTGTTGTTCTGTGTCCATAGGCAGCTTGGCTCTTGGCCCCTGGGTTTTATAGCATGTGTCAGACACCGGTTGGGTTTTAGGGAGATCAGGAGCATCAAGCTGGTCCCAGTGATGCACTTGGTGGCTATGGAGAGTCATGTCCCATTTCTCTGTGTCTCTTCCCAGGCAGGGCACAATTTCCGCAACACTGACATGAGCTATGTGAAGAAGCTCTGTGGCACCTTCCTGGGTGGACCCAAGCTCCCCGAGAGGTGAGTGCTGGGAGAAGATGATGAGGGCCCTATAAAAGCTTGTGTGGATGCTCCTGGTATGTCTGGAGTGGGTGAGGGTCTCTCCTGGCAGACTGTGAGTGGGGTTCCCTTGGGTGGAGCTTGGTGGACATCTTGCATGGAATTAAGCACAGAAACATGGGGGGGGGCAACATCCATCCTCTGTCCTGCCAGATACTTGACCAATTGTGTAATTTGTACTCCTTGAAACTTAAAACACTGGAGGAGCTGCTGACCTGGTTTGAGGACTTAAGAAGTATTTATTCTCCTTCAGTAAGCAAACAAGAAGAGCGCTCGTCCTCCAGGTCACCTTCAGAGGAGGTTGGAGAGTCCTGTGCACGCAGTCTTGTAACACTTCCCTCTTCTCACTTGCAGGGTAGATTTTGCTGCAGACATGGAGCTGCCCGATAACTTTGACTCACGGACACAGTGGCCTAACTGTCCCACCATCAATGAGATAAGAGACCAGGGCTCTTGTGGCTCTTGCTGGGTAAGAGCATGGGTGGTTTAAGGTCGTGTCGATACAGAGTTTGCTGGACAAAAAACATGCTGTTGAGTTTGCTACTGAACTGCATAAATGGGGGGGACGTGAGGGATCCTGCAGTGTCTGAGCTTCTCGGTGGGCTTCTCCCAGCCAGGCTCATGTTGCTGCACTCATTTCAGAAGGTTGCCTGGTTTCTCCCCTGGCCGTCTCTAATGGTCTTCCTGTGGGGTTTTGGGGCTGCCCACAGGCTTTTGGTGCCGTAGAAGCGATTTCGGACAGAATCTGCGTTCACACGAACGCCAAGGTGAGCGTGGAGGTCTCAGCGGAGGACTTGCTGTCATGCTGCGGCTTCGAGTGCGGCATGGGGTGAGCTGCTCTTGGTACTTCTGCTCTTAAAAGGTGGGTGGGAGGAGCGGGGACACAACCTGAAGATGCTGATCGTTTCAGCCCTGTCTTCCTAGTCTCCCTAATGAGCAGGAAGCCCCACCAGTGGTTTGTGCTGTAGATGCTGGAGTCAGGTGGGAACATAAAGGTGACTTCATGGACTGAAAGTCCCTCTGGGCCACATCCTGCCCCCAGCAGTAGCTGGATGATGATGGATGGTGTAGGGATGGCAAGCACATAGCGATGCTTTCCCATAAATAGTTGGCAGCTGCCTAAGCCAAAGGATGGATCTTTTAATAGCCCCAAAGCCTTGGATTTCAGGCACAAGCCTTTTGCCTGTGGCTTTTGCAGTTGTTGAGAGCAGGGTGGCGAACTGGGTCTCCAAGTTGTGTGGCTTCTGCTGCTCCTGGCAGCAGAGGCTGACCAGGGACCTGGTTAGGAAGCTCCAAGACAAGGAGGCACTGCTGCTTTTGGGATTTGGAGGCATGGGTGTTCTTAGCTCCTTCTTGCCCTGAGACTTCGGTGTCTCGAGGCCCAGAAGTCTTGAGGAAGGCAGGGACAAACTTAAAAAGGATCAACATGCTGAAAGCTTCCCTTCAGCCATCCGAAGCTGGCTCCATTTCCCCTGCCTCCCCCAAAAGGGGATGGCTCTGAGTGGATTGGAGCTGGAACTGCTGCCTCTTTCTCCAGGTGCAATGGTGGTTACCCCTCTGGCGCATGGAGGTACTGGACAGAGAGGGGCCTCGTGTCCGGGGGTCTCTATGATTCCCACGTGGGTAAGTCCTGGCAGATACCCCTGTGAAAGCAAAGAGGAACATCTCTGCTTGGTTACAAGTTCATGTCCTTCAGGGTGCTTTTCTTCTGGTCTGCATCTTTGTGCCTGCTCCCTCCTTCAGGTCTGGGCTCAAACACCTCTGCTATCCCAGCTGGCTGCTCCTGTCCTCATGGCTCTTGGTCACCCCTTTGGGACAAGGGTCCCCGAGCAGCACCTAGTGGCAGGAGACTCAGTAGCCAGACCTAAAAACCCCACAAGGCTCCTGTTTCCATAGCAGGAATGAATGAGGCTGTGAATTTTTTATTGTTGCTGGTTTTGGACCAGTTCAATACACTTTGGATGAGGGCAGGAATCTTCCTGACACGTTTCCCCCTCAAAAAGCAACTTCCAGCCTGGAAACCTCTGCCTCCTCCTAGCGTGGCCATGAGTTGGTTCATGTTTTCATCTTTTCAGTTACCTTGTCAAGAGGGAGGTGGTGGGAAGCAGGTCCAGAGGGAAACCTGTTGCTGATGCAGGAATTGCTCATGTGGCAAGCAGAAGACCTACTCTTGTTTGCACCCCACTGATCTGTGGGGTTTCTGGGTCAGAAAGGTCGTACCCTTTCTTGGGGCATCTGGTGCCTTCTCCAGCATGGCTGTTGGACAGGGATGCTTGGGGACAGCCAGTTCATGCCACCTCTGTCCTCGACAGGCTGCCGTCCCTACTCCATCCCACCCTGTGAGCACCATGTCAACGGCTCCCGGCCACCGTGCACTGGGGAGGGGGGGGAAACCCCCAGGTGCAGCCGGCACTGCGAACCTGGCTACTCGCCCTCGTACAAGGAGGACAAGCACTACGGTAAGGGAGGTGGCCTCCAACACTGCTGGATGCACAGCAGCTCCAGAGCTGCTCCTAGCAGTAGGTTGGTGGGGTTGGACCTCTTCCTAAGCTGTTTTATGGTGGCTATTTTCTGTGTCCTCAGGATGGGTGGTCCTGGAGCAAACAGAAGCCTGGCAGATGCACAGTTTGTGTTTGCTGAGACTCAGCTGAGACGGGGGAACTGATTTGAGTCCCTGTGGTGCACCTGCCTGGGTTGAAGAGCATGGTGCTGAGCCCTGGGGGAGTCTGGTGTCAAAGCCACCTCCTTCCTAGTGGTAGCCAGATATAAGGAAGAAATTTTTTATGCTGAGGGTGGTGAAACCCTGGCACAGGTTGCCCAGAGAGGTGGTAGATGCCCCATCCCTGGAACCATTCAAGGTCAGGTTGGACGAGGCTTGAGCAACCTGATCTAGTTGAAGATGTCCCTGCCCATGGCAGGGGGGTTGGACTGGATGRCCTTTAAAGATCCCTTCCAACCCAAACTATTCTATGATTCTATACCTGTAGGAGAGTCTGGCTGCTTCTTGGAGATTTGTCTTAGCCTCGAATAATTTGGTTTGTTTTGGAAATGAGGATGTACAAGGGGAAAACTTCCCTTCCCACTGAAGCTGTCTGGAATAGGTCTTTGAGTACAGAATAGGACTCAGGTTACATCATTCCATCTGGAGGAGTGATGGTTGGAGCCTGCTTTCCCTGCCTGGCTGTGTCAGTGCCTCTGGAGCAGCTGGGTTTGAATTTAACCTTTAAGTGGAGAAAGCCTGTTGCAGGGGCATGCTGAGCAGTCTCTGTCCAGCCGTCCCAAGACCTCTGTGGCCTGATGATGCCGTACTAATGGTGGGACTTTTTTTCTCCATAGGCATCACATCCTACGGTGTCCCTCACAGTGAGAAGGAAATCATGGCGGAGATCTACAAGAACGGCCCAGTGGAAGGAGCCTTTATTGTCTATGAGGACTTCCTGATGTACAAGTCTGGTGAGCATCAGCACCAAGGCTGTAGGGAGCCCTGTTCCTTACTTCATCCATAGGGTCTGTCTTTTGTAGCCCTTGTCCTTCTACTCAAGTCTGAAAGGAGATCTCAAGTTCACACTTGAGTATTTGGTGTTGCAAGAACACGGGCAGGTACCATCTCCTGTATCCATTGGTTTATAGCAAGGGGAATAGGTGCTTGGGACTAGCTCAGGGAGGAAGACGCACTGGGGACCCCCCAGAATTGCAGCTCAGAACAACAGCTAGGATTTTAGGTGAAATCCTGGCAGATGGCTCTCCTGGTGTGGCCCCAGTTCCCTGTTCTGAACTGCTTGGGATGTGCTGCCTTTGGGCCCCTTGCTGAGTGTCTCTGGGTGTCCTGCGTGCTGAGCTGACGCTTAGCATCAGTCCTTCCTCCAGACTCTCCATTAAGCTTCAGGCTTCCGTTTAACCAAAACAACCTTCTCAGCTGGTCTCTGGCCTTTGATATCGAATGTCTCACAAGCTGGCAGTGGTCTGAAGCAGGGCGAGACACAGCACCCGTTGACGTGTTGGCTTGTTGCCTTGCAGGGGTCTACCAGCACGTGTCCGGCGAGCAGGTTGGAGGTCACGCAATCCGGATCTTGGGCTGGGGGGTGGACAACGGCACTCCGTACTGGCTGGCCGCCAACTCCTGGAACACCGACTGGGGAGACAATGGTGAGGCCACCCCTGGATGCTGCCTGCTGGAGGGAACCCTCTTTCCCATTCTCCTTGGCATGGTAGGGAGGTTAACTTTTGCTCTTGGTGTGCTTCCAGGCTTCTTCAAAATCCTCCGAGGAGAGGACCACTGTGGTATCGAGTCCGAGATCGTGGCCGGCATCCCCAGGACGGAGCAGTACTGGAAGAGGGTGTAAACTTCTTGATCAAACCACAAATAATCCTGAGTCCCTGATGCTTTTAACTGATAGCGGGTTGGGTGCAGAGCCCCCCCCTCTAAGAGACTATAGTTGAGATTACTTTATTAAAGCTTTTTATCTTTTTTTTTTTTTGTTTTGTTTTTTTGGTTTTTGGTTTTTTGTTTTTTAATTGTATGGTGGAGCTGGAGATGGAACTGCTCTCTGCTCCTGGTGGGTCGCAGCTATGGGGCATTCTCTGCTCAAAGGACTGCCGGAGGGATCGCTGGCCTCTTGTGCCATGGTATTTGGTTAGCCTGGACCCCTTCCAGCCCAGTCTGTTACTGGGAGGGTAAGAAGCAGTAGCTTTGTGCTGGGACTAGGGACTTGGTGGGGCAGTGGAGATGGACCATGCTGGGAAGCCATGGCCAGGGGTGATTTGTGCAGCCCTGGCTGGGTTGGTCTGACTGTTAGCACCCAAAACAAGCAGGGTATGTTAGCGTGTGCCTTGAACTGGCTAAACTTAAACCTATTAATGACAAAATACTGATGAACTTGATGTGGGGCTGGCTCTGGCTTGAGCTGCGTTAGGGCCCCTTCTGCCTGCAACAAGTCCTTGGTGCATCGCTTGCTCTGCTCCATCCTTTCGTCTGCTTTTTAAACCACTTGTTCCTCAGCTGTTTATTTGGGTTTTTTTTCTGCTGTTGTCTGGGGTTATTGATCCTAGGGAAGAACCTGGCTGGAGCTCCACGAGCCTTTGATCAAATGTCCTGCAAGCATCTAGGAGCATGCTGGAAAGAGCAAACCACTTTTCATCTGTGGCTGGGCAGCTTGGTGTGTGCAGCGGGTCATGCCTTGGCAAGGATGCTGCATCCAGAATTTGGTGTGGTGCTTTGGGACTGCAGGTGCTGAACGCTGAGCAGAGATGAGGGATGTTCCCAGGGTCTGCTGCAGGGAGCTCATGCAAGTGCTTGGAGGTATCTTGCTAACCTGCACACAATTGAAGCTTTTTTTTTTTTTTTTTGAGCCACAGGTGTTAAGGAAGAAGAAAAAAAACCTTATTTTTGTTACTGGGGGGAGGTGTGATAGCTGTGTAGGAGGAATCATGCAATTATTAATATAGTGAAAGAGCTTGCTTTTTTTTTTTTCCTTTAATTTTAAAGCACAAAGTATGTTGTTGAGCTGAGGCTACAGGCCTGAAATGCGTGAAGCAGGCTCTCCCTTGCACTGTAAAATAGCCCCTTACCTCTGCTTACTCAGACACCAGTGAGACAGAGCTGTGGTGTATATGAATGGAACAACTGTGCCAATAAACGATTTCTCCAGTGTCTTGTCTCCCGGCCCTTGGTTGCTTCTGCTTGACTTCAAACCACCTCAAACTATTCTTGTGTTGCTCTGTGCATTGTGGAAGCCAGGTGAGACCCTTCTGTCTTCATGGTCAGCCCCAGCCCTGTCCTCTGGCCATACTGGTGACAGCGTGACTTTGTGTTGACTCCTGAGGAGCTCCTGGGCATTGCCTACTCGTGGTGATGAGGAAGGTGCTTCCACATGGACCAGAGTGCAGCCAGGGCTGCCCCCAGCATCTCTGCATGCTGGCACAGAGGGTGCATGGGGAAGAGGATGCTCCAAGGCATGGGAGAGCAATGCCTGCAGCCCAGGGCTGTGCCCCCACGCCTGCAGTGCAAGGTCCATTAAAAGTTAATTTACTGACCTTTAGCTGTCTCTCACCCTGGTTACAATTCTTCCTTCAGGTCTGGCACATAAGGCTTTACTGTGATGCCCTGAGTGGCAGCAAGGAAGCAGCTGTATTTCATCTGAGCTGAGGGCTTGTAACTTATGACATGGTGGGAATTACCAGTGTAAAAGAAATGACAGCTTAAAAAAAAAAAAAATTATCGAACACTTTTCTTTCCCAAAGAAAACTTTAATTTCAACAAGACAGGAAGCTGCACAAAGAGAGCTACCGCAAGTTTCTTTTGAACAACAGCTTAAAACTATCTACATCGGTACTTGTGGAGTAGGGGTCCTCCTTCTGAGCAACAGTCTGGCCGCAGGGGCTTGGCCTCGCAAAGGCCACCAAACTGCACGTGGTAGACAGCTCTGTCCTGTACCGGGACACGGGCTGTCCTTCCCTTCACAAAGGCAAAGCAGCATTTGAGAGGGGGTGGGTAGGGACCCTGAAAACAAAAATCCACCCCAGGAAAACAGGACTTGCCTTTAAAAGGTGGTTTCCTCTTGAAATAAGTCCAGCCTGATGTGTTTCAAAATAGCAGTGGAAGCCTCTTCCAGCTTGCACATCAGTCTAACCCAAAGCATCATCCTAAGTTAGAGCCAAGTGGGCTAGGGAAACCTGCCCTGGCCACCCCCTCGGTGGCTCAAACCTTCCCAGCCCATGGCAGGGATCGCTGCTGCCTTTCAGGGTGGCCAATGGACCAAGACCCCCAAAAAAGCATCCCATGAGGGACAGCACGGTGCAAACCCTCACTCCCCTGCCTTGCAGAGGCACCCGGCGCTGCTGCGACGGTGCTGCTCTGCCACGGCCACCCGTCCCCTTGGGCTGAAGAAGTGGTGCAGCGTAGTCAGGCGTGGGGTTATTAGCTCAGGGCCATGCAGGCAGCTCCCTTCTCATTTTAACCACCTCCCCAGCTGCTAAAACACGAAGCTTTGCAAGTGCAGGGTGCCATCTGCCAGAGGGCAGGGAGCTGCAATCGATGGGCTTTCAGCTAGGGGCACATTAAAGTGGTCAGAGCATCCCACCTCTTATTTATTTAACATTAAAAGGGCTTGTTTTCAARCCTAGCAGCGTCCTTCAGCACAACAACAGAAATGTGAAGATTGCCTCTGCCTGTTTCCAGGCTGCAGGATGTCAACCAGCCAGGGCTGAGGGCCAGAAGGCGGCCAGAGCTTTTTCTCTGGATAAGGAAGYGTGTTCCTCTCCCAGCTGAAGCAGCATCCTTCCAGTGCAGAGCAGGCACCAGAGGTAATGGGGAATAGGCTGCCTAAGAAAGGGAGGCAAAACCCAGAAGGTTTTGCTCAGCTCTGAGCTGGAAAGGTGTCTCAAATCTCAAGCAAGAAAAGAGGCCACTGGAGTTTCTATTTAAAACCATCCTAAAAAAAAAAAAAAAAAAAAAAAAAAAAAAATCCAGGTAAACCATCCAACAGGAAAGAAGGGGAAAAAAAAAATACTCAACTCCAAACAGTAAGACTCCGATTAGCGTTTGTAACCATCCAAGCAGATGGCAAGGGCGGTGAGGAGCGGAGTCCGGCAACGCCACACCGTTGCCGCAGGGCTGCAGCTCACTGGCGTCCTGTCCTTGTCACCGTCCCAGGCCCCGTGGCACCCCGCTGCCTGGCCATCCCCACCGGCAGGGGACGAGGAGCCTCCTGCCTCCTCTGTCCGTCCGCCAACCATCTCTCCCCCCGCCCGCCCGCTGCCCATCAGTTCTCGCCCGCCTGGACGTACTCCTCGGTGGCCTTGGAGATGGTGCTCAGGTACTGCCAGCTCAGGGCGGCCAGGAGCATGGCACATGACAGGTAGATGGGGGAGTAGTGGTGGCGTGATGCCATGGGGCCGCCAGGCAAGCTCATGGCACGGATGGAGGCAATGACCTGCTGCGTCTTGTTGGATGATGGGTCCGTGCTTGGGATCTTCTGGTAGATCTGGGGAGGGAGGAAGGAAGAGTTACGGTTCCCACCCAAGGTTGAGGAGACAAATGGGACCACTGGGTGGAAGAGGAAGCCTTAAGGGCCACCGTGTCCTCAAGAGCAACCTCAGCGGTAGACTGTCACGGAGCAAGGACCAGCTGCAAGGGGTGCCTGGATGGGGCCAGAGCCCATTTCCCTTGAGAAGTGCACTAAGCCAAGCAGCCTCACGAGGGCACCCCATGATGGGAGATGGACCACACGGCCTCAGACATGATCCTTCAACCACAAGTGGTGTTGCTGGGACCAGCAGTTCTTGCCCCGCAATCCTCACTTGCTGCCGGTGTGCTGCAGCCCACCTCAAACCAGTAAGGACACCCCAGTGTGACCAGCAGCCGGTGTGACTGCCAGGAAATGGCCACCTCCATCAGATAACCCCATGGACTTTGCGGTTTTCTCTTCATGGTCTGCAAACCCCATGGCCTTTGAGTTACTTGTCTGCATGAGTCTTAGGGAGGTGTGTACAAGCAGAGACCCTGTTCTGGGCTAAGGTGCTGAGGTGTCACTGTCCCTTGCTGTGGGGTTGGCCAGCCCACAAAGGGAGCTCTAATAACCCATGGTTTGGGGTGTCCCTGGTGCAGAAGTAACATCTTTTTATTTAACAGCCCTCACTGGATTTGGTTTTTGGGGTTGGGTTTTTTTTTCCCCATGAAACCATCCACCAGTTGTTCCTCCACGTGAACTTTTAACCTCCACAGTACCCTGAAGTCAGGACTCCCACTGCTTTAACCACCTGTGAAGAGCTGCCCTGATTTACTGTTGGCCATGGCACACAAGGAAACAACCACCACATCATGCTGCCAGCTTCAACTACAGACACAGAGAAAACAAGACTGCTCGCTGGAGCAGCCCATGGGGAGATGATGTAACCTGTTCARAAGTGTGTTGCAGGAAAGGTCCTCTGTGCCTGCTCAGCCCAAGGGAAGTCCTGCACTGTGACAGCTGACTCCTCTGGTTCTCCACCAGAAGGACRGCAGGACCTCGGTCTCTGCCTCTCAACACAGGCACAGACCAAGGGTACGTTCAAGGCAACACACCAACCACCCAGTTTGGTCCAAGCCAAAACCATGTCAGGGTCACCGTGCCCTGGCACCACTGAACTGACTAAGAGATGTAAGGAAAGGGTTAACAGATTCATGCGTCTTCCCAATTCCACACCGGGAATGAGGACAGGACCAACCAGAAATTACTCAAAGCAAGCTGCTCAACCTACCTCTTCCACATACTGGTACATGATGGCTTTGACAGCTTGTATGTTTGTGGCATCCATCATTAGAGTGACGGCTTGTCCCTTCCGGATCTTCACAACACCCCTGAACACCTGCTTGTTGTTGTAGCAGGCAGCCAACGTGGCAATAGCCATCACCTAAGGAGAAACATCAAGAGGCCTTACCGCATCGCAAGGAGCTTGCCAAGGGAGTAACCTTGGCCCTAGTGAAATAATCAATGGCAAAACACTGGAGTGAAGCCACAATCTCACCAACAGCAGAAACGGCAGGTACCAGGAAAGAAGGAGGAGATGGAGAATAAAACAGGGTAATACTGACATGATATATAATTGCCCCACACCTTCAACTTCTAATCAGCTGGGCTGCAGACGATGAAGAACCACTCAAAAGCATAACTCACCTGGGGGATAGCGCAGAAGTTGAAGACACTTTGGTTTTTCAGGCGGGATAAGTATGTGAGGACATCAGGGACATGGTGGAGGGCGTTGGTGATGAGCTCATTCAGACACTGGACAGCCATATCGATGTTCTCTGGTTTGGCAAGATCTGAGAGCTTCTTTGCGTATCTGCTCCAAACCTAAACATCAAGATAAGAACTCACAAGTTGGAGGGTACATTCATGCCATAAGAGAGACATCAATAACATTCTGAGGTCTGGGAGAGCACCAAGAACCACCAGAGACCCATGAAAGCCTTGAAGGATTGGGGCTTACTAGGCTAAAGAAAAGAAGGAAGGGCAGGCTGCGGAGACATGACAGTAGCCTTTGCATATACAAAGGGACTTCAAAGAAGAATGCAACTCATCTCCAGATCTTCTCTAGGCAGGGCAAGGAAAAGATGCCTCACACATCAGGCTGACATCAAGAAATGCTCTATGAGACAGGTGAGCCACGTGGAAAAGGGAGAGAAGAATCCTTGGAGGGCCTCAAGAAGAGCAGACAAGCATCTGTCAGGCACAGGCAGAGCTGATTCTGCCTTTGGGAACAGACTAGGTAACCTCCCGAGATCTCACCTAGTCTTATCCTCCCTCACTCCTAGAACCAACGTAATGGAGAGGGGAAAAAGCTGCCCAACAAGTTCTTGGCAGCGTGGGGAGACATCACCTCGTTCCCCCATCTGTACCCAGACAGCTGTAGATAGATGTGGAACTTCTCAGCCAGCTATCATTAGAAGAACTGTTATTATCAAGAAGATGTACAACCAACAGTAGTTATCTTACGCAGCACAGCTTTAATGTAGGTTCTTAACAAAATTAAAGCAGACCGTCAAGTCTCTCCTGTTAACTTTCATTTAAAGGAACATGAGAGACGCTACAACTTTAGCTGTGCATCTTCCGCTATGGACCCTGTAATGCACTGCCGAGACAGGTGTCCTGCGAAGCACGGCTGGTTGGCTACATCCATTACAGGTCTTGGACAGAAGTATGAAAGACTGTCAAGGGACACCAACAAACAGTGGGAAAAACCCTGGCTTTGGGGATTGAGGGAAATTCCAGCAGGAACCCTTCTAAGGAAAGGATGCAACTCACTGTATCGTAGCAGCAACAACAGTACCTTCAGTCTTAGCGCATTTCCCAAAAAGGCACAGCAGAAACGCTCACCCCAAGGCAGTGTTTTCCCTCACCTCTCTGGGCCAGAACTCTCTTCCCTCCAGCTGGTCCTCCAGATAGTCACGGATAATGTTGGTTTTCTGCAGGAAGAGGCCCATGGAGTTGGCCAGCTCCGTGTCCTGTCCGACGATAGGATCTTCTAGCTCTGATGCAGAGAAGAGACGGGAAAGTCCTATCCCCACCAGCCCAGCAACGTAGTGACAATACTGCGAGGCCGCAAGAAGGGAAGGGGCAGGAAGAAAACAAGATAAAAGGAGCAGTTACAAAGAGCTGCCTATTTGGCGCAGTGAGTTTTACAAAAGTGATGCTCAGGAGGTAACTGACAGTACATTTTCTGCAAGTTCTCATGGCCCTCCCTGGGATGTCTCAGCTTTCTCATGCCCASCAAACACTTCACCAAAGATGTCCCACCAAGGTGCCACTCTGCCTCCAGCAGCCAAAYGAACCGCCCACATGGGAACAGCTGACATGATGGGTCACCCAAAACACACGCTGGTGGGCAACACCAACAATCCACGCCATCCTCCTGTTACCCACAGGACCAGCAGTCTCTCAAAGCCTTCCCAAGCCCACACAGCCTCCCTCATCCAGCTGAACCCTCTTCCCACAGGGATGCTCTGTCTCCTCTTTCCACAGAGACAAGGTGCACCGTACTCATGTTCAGTCCACTCCTCTGTCCGGGCTGACTTACCTTATCCCACTCGTGCTGAGAGTCCACCTTCTTCTCCAAGAACTCTGCCATCCCGACACCCATCTTGTAGCAAATATCCAAAATCACGTCCTGGTAGACCTTTGACAGGTTCCTGAACTCCATGGAGATCTGCAGCACAAACCACCATGAGAAAAAAAAAAAAAAAAAAAAAAAGACAGTGTCAGGAAAAAATAGCAGAGCTCAACATTTATTAAGAAATCAGAAAAAGACTGTTTACCAGGCTCTTATCCCACCCTGGCTGGAGATCTAGGACAACTCCCACGACCAGAGTTGTTTCAAGGCCCTTAAAGCACAGGCTCAGTCTGTTCTCAGTCTAGACGGTATGGTATCTGGCGGTAGATCAGACACAGCAATATCTTTGGGAAGGCTCTGTGGCCTTGGACTGGTATCATATGGGAGTTGCAGGACAAAACTAGCTACACTTGGTGCACAGAGTTGGTTTTTTTGTAATTTGTGAGAGCGCTCTATCACGCCAACCACAGGAAAAGACAGGGGAGGTTTCTGGTGCTCTGTTCTCCTGAGCCCTCTCCAGCTCTGGCTCCGCAGGGCACATTTTGCACAACTGGAAAAGCATCAAGCAATGGAGAAAGTGTGAAATCCTTCTTCTGCACGTCCAATAACATGATTCAGTGCCTCAATCACTCTCACACTGAGAAAAATGAAAAAGTGTGTCCTCGCCTTCCCAAAACCGTGGAGCATCACGTTTTATTGTGCTGAGCTTTATTCTCCATCAGTGGGTAAGTACGGCCAGCCCAGGGTGTGTGTCCAATAAGGACAATTACAGCGCAGACATCACAGCAGATCCAGGCTCTCCTCCTGACTCTATCCGGGGCTGCTGGCATGGCCTTGCCCCGTGTCTCAGTCTGTCTGTAAAATAAGCATATCGACTCTGCTTCTGTCTCAACGGCTTCAATCCACTACACAGAGAAGCACGACCTGCGAGTACACCTCTACCAAATATTATTAAAATCATACCTGAATACGAACTCAGATTGCCCGAGTGAATAACACATACACACCAAGAGAGAACAACGAAGTGCCATAAACACCTTCTCAAAAGCTTTTCTAAAGTACCAAGCCATTAGCATACCTACCATATCTCTATCACTATACATCAAGAACCCCTGACACAGCCATCTCCTATAGCACACGCGCCTCCCAGATAGGGCACAGCCACTGTTATCTCAAGGCTGAGCATCAAAACTTACAATACATCTCAGTTTTCCAGTAAATTATCCCATTCCCACTGCTAGGGAAAGCCCAGTAAGGGTAGAATAAATTTAAAATGGTAAAAAGCTGAACAAAACAGAACTTCCTCAGAAAATGAAATGCTCCTAACTATAACTATTACACTTTTTCCTTAAACAGAGCTTAAATAAAACCTAAAAAATAAACCCAGCTATTCTTGATCAACGCGAGCAACAGCAAAACTGCAGCATCCACCGAGGGCCAGTCCTTGTGCCCTCACCAAAACCAGACGTCTGTATCCGAGCTCAGCCTTGCCTTCCAGCCACAGCACCTCCTTCTGCTGTCTGCTTGATGGATCCCCTCTAGCACGACTAGCCAGATGGGTTCCCCTTCGGTGCTGGGAGATGCTGCGTCTCAGCATGGCAAAGCTCCATCATCCCGTTGCTTCTGCTGGGGCTGAAACCTAAACCTGGCAGGAGCCCAGGACAAGCACAGTGGTTTCAGCTCTGCTGCCTGCCATCCTGAGCACCTACAGCACAGAGTCAAAGCCCTACAGCTACATCTGCACCAGTAACTTAAATATCAAGCATGGACTCAATCACCTGCACAGCTACCCCATTAGCATGGCCCCCGATGTGCTTCTGACCCCAAGCAATCCCCACGTAGAGCTTGGGAAGTAGCACGGGCCAGAAACCACTTCTTAAGGACAGTCTGGGATGCAACCACGCTGTTCTGGATGCTGAGAGAGTTTAACAGCTTGGACATGGACAGACTTTCCCAGCTGGCCTCCAGGTCAGAGAACAGGCTCCAATTCTGCTTAGCTTGCTAGTGGAGATGCAGACTCTGTGTGGCTTCCTTTTAGAAGGATCCTTAGAGCAGTAGGACTTTGGGAAATATTGTTACTAACACTGAGGGTGCTTTTTAGCTTATATGCGTGTCAAAGATCTGCAGACAGACTCCTGTAGCTCTAGAACAGATCCTGCAGGACCGCTGCCAACGCTGGTCCATCCACAAGCCAGATGCCAGACAAGCTTTCCTCCTCTCCCTATCTGTTAAGGGTCACAGGACGCCCAACCTATGCAATGCACAGTGTTGGGCAACAAATCCAAACTGCTCTCCACAACACAACAGTCATTTACTCTTCCAACAGGGGAGGCAAAAAGCCACTTTTTAGAGCTGGCACCAGGTTATCTCTGGCTCACGTGAAGAGTTGCACAATGTTTGGGTTTCTCACTCCAGCTCTGCATCCAACCCCACGTGCAGGTGGATGTAGCTCTTCCGAAGAGCTATGGGCTCGTCTGGGACTGAATGAGCTCAGGTGTAACATGGAACAGCAACCGTGCACACAAAGGTGCCACAAAGCAGCTGAAGCAAGGAGGTGGACGTCTTACCGTTGGGAAGTCCTCGAGCACCTGCCGGTCCTTCTCCTTGCTCTCCATGTATTTCCACTCTGGTTGATAGAGATAGGAGTGAAACTCGTGCAGCATCGGGACCTTTACATCTAAGCTGATGGTCATGTCATCCTCTATAGTATCCAGGGCACGGAGAACTAGGTAGAATATACAGACGGCATGTCTGGGGAGGGGGGGAGAAAAAACAATCGTCCCTTACTTGGGATTGCCTATTAGGTAGGACAAACAGTTTAGATTAACCACACAGCCTTCGGCAGTGTTCCAGGTCAGCACGACACGCACCAGCACCACCACGTCATTGATGCCTTGGAAGATACAAGCACTTCCAGCATAACTCACTTTCACGTTTCAGCCACCGAGCAGAACGGAAAGCGGTGATGTGAAAACCTTCCTGGCCCCCACTGTTGTTTGACAGTGTCTCCTACAGTTTGGAAGCCAGCTTTAGTCAAGATACCCACAGCCAATCCCTCCTCCATCAAATCCTGGGTGTCAGCTTTCCCAGCCCTCATTTGGGGACAGTGGCTGTCCCCTGCCAAGCAGGAATGTAAAATAAGTACATTAGAAATGGGCTACTCAAATCCCAGGGTTACAGGAGCAGGTTACGAATGGAAAGCACCAACAGCAGCACTTCCCACCTACCTTGATCATCATAGAATGGTTTGGGTTGGAAGGGACTGTGGTGGGTTGACCTTGGCTGGACGCCAGGTGCCCACCAAGCCGCTCTATCATTCCCCTCCTCAGCAGGACAGGGAAGGGGAGAAAATAGGATGGAAAAAAACCTCGTGGGTCAAGATAAAGGCAGTATACAACCCCAACTCTCTCAGCCTATCCTCATAGGGTAGGTGCTCCAGCCCCCTGATCATCTTCACAGCCCTCCTCTGGACCCGCTCAAGCAGGTCCATGTCTTGAACCACCACTCTGAGCCACAGAGGTGTCTCCGCACAAAATCCCCATGGGCTGACCACTGCAAAAGCTGTGGCATGCCTGACCTGGGTTAGGAAACCCAGGTTTTTTCCCTTCATGCAGAGAACTACGGCATGGCTTTTGGCTTTCTAAGATGCTTATTGGGAAAGCGATGAGCCTGTAAGGTCTCCCTGGGCAGGGCAGGGCACTGCCAGATCCAACCCTGCAAGCAAGATCCAACCCTGCAAGCAAGATCGAAGGCTCTCGGCCAGCGCTCGCTAGGACCCAGAGGACAGAGCCCAAGGTCAGCTTATGGGAAAAAGCAAATGCAAAATAAGGAAAGGGAAAAAAACCTACACCTGTTTTTTTTCCTATTACTTCTCTTTCTCTGCACCCAGCACCCTTTTAGCCTTTTTGAGGGGGGAATAAGGGGGTCTCTTACTGTGCAACAGGAATGTTAGGACTGGCAGATAAAAAAATACAGGGTGTTTTGGCTCTATCTCCATGCACAAGACACTGGAGCCAGCCCACATGTCCAAGCTGCTGGAGAGCCACTTCCCATCCCGGTCCCGCTGCCTCCGCCTTCCCCACCCAGGCTCCACATTTCTCCAGCTGAAGCAAAAAAACATCCTGATGGCAAGAAATACCAGCTCCGACTCCAGGATTTATATAAAATAATCCCCCAGCTCTAAATGAGCACAGTGATACTTCAAGGAGATGATGCATTTATTAATTGTTTGACAAATGGAAACTAGCTTGGACAGCTTAAGCACTAATTATGAGGTGAAAGCATTGCTCTCCTGGGATGACAACGTGCAAGCGGTGATTAAGCAGCCAGGKAAAACTGACTTGCTCTTAGAGCCAATGCTGTTAAATTTGGCATTTTTTTTTCTTAATTGAAGGGTACTTAAAACCTCCGTCAAACCATGCATCCAAGTGCTCACGAGGAGCTGCCTCATGCCCTCCTGTTCCTTTGCACAACTGAGTTTTTCCATTTCAACCAGGCTGCAAACGTTCATCCGACACAATGCAAGTGCCCAGGACTCCTACCCCTTTCGGCAGCAACTTCCACCGGCAGCAACCAAGGCAGAGCAGAAGCTGAAATGCCATCCCAGAAGCACTTCTCACATCGACACCGTGCCAAGGGAAGAGCTAGCAGTAACTTCAGAGCCCAGCATGGTTTAAAACACTTACTTAACCCCACTTCTGCATCCAAACCTTAACCACATCCCTAGCTTCCATCATATACTGAATTTAGCTCCGTGGTGATTTGGGAAAATCAAAGGAAGAAATTTTTTATGCTGAGGGTGGTGAAACCCTGGCACAGGTTGCCCACAGGTAGATGCCCCATCCCTGGAAACATTCAAGGTCAGGTTGGAYGAGGCTCTGAGCAACCTGATCTGGTTGAGGATGTCCCTAGGGGTTTGCAGGGGGTTTGGACTGGATGACCTTTAAAGATCCCTTCCAACCAAAACCATTCTGTGATTCTATGAAATATACGATCATAAAAACAACTACGCAGTGAGCGTGGTCTGCCTGCAGCTCCCCATTTCTCTGCAGGGTTCCCAGGCACCATGGTCCCAGCTGGTCTCCAACCTGAGATCCATGGGGATGACAGGGGCCAACCAAAGCCACACAGCCTTCACCAGAAAACACGCGTGACAGTGCTGGGAAGAGGACACTCCGGCATTACCTCCCCTTCACACAATTGGAAGTGCCCACTTCCAAAGAGCAAGCCTGGTTTCATCTCAGGGCTCAAGCTCCAGCTCTGTCCTAGGCGCAGCTCCCCCCTTCCCAGGCGAGGAGGTCTCTTTTCTCCTTGCCACCACATTCACCTTCTGCCAGCGCAAGGCTTGGCCTCTCCACAAAGCAGCTGAACCTGCAGGAATTGATCCTGAAGGGTCCCAGGGACAGGCAGGACCGCGGGGCTGGCAGCAGGGGGAGGCCAGAGCTCATAACTCCTCTCCACCTCCAGGAGTTGGGATGTTGGCTCAGCTGCCAACGAAGCTGCAGTTTTGAGCCTCCCACCTTCCAAGAAAACACCCTAACCATGGAGCAACGGGCTGGACAGGGCCCCAGCCAGCAAAACACACGGTTTATGGGGCCAAAAAAAATAAGCAGAAAGAACGCAAACATTTTAGCTCAACTCCCTGTGCCCTAGCCTGGGGAACATCACTCCGAGCACTCATCCAGAAGCTCTCCATTTTCCAGCAGTCCTTGGAGGATGCATGGAAACTTTCCCAGGAGCCGGGATGTGAACCAGGGAGCAAGAGCTTCACACTTCCCCAGCCTTCAAACAAGGAGATTTCACTCCAAAGAAGTTGCAAACGCAGTTGCGGCAGGGGAGGGGACCGGGCTGTGGTGCAGGGCACCGYGCTCGGCAGCAGAGCCCGGGCAGCACCGTGTCTCGCAGCATGGTGAGGTTAACACTTGAATCCTACACCACCAAGCTTCTCCAACCAGCAAGCACAGAGGCAAATATTAAGCAGTCTGTAACCACAGGGGTCCAGTTTAACCCCCATTACAACATCAATGAAAGCACTTCTTTGACACGATCCAGCAAAATTAATTCCTTCGGCAAGCTTGCTGCTCTGCCTATTCCTGTATTCTGCCTATTTTGCATTTCCCTCTTTTGTCCCTAAACTCTTCAGCGGAGCTACCGTGCTTTGAAAATGAGTTTCTTCTGACCCACTACAGAGCCAGCTGTAATTGAGCAGCAATCCCCGCGCAGCCATAGGTTGCAAAGATCCGGCAATAGCATTTTTAGGCTGCCAAGCAGAAGTTTCTGTGCCCTAAGGGGAGGGAGCCTTCCTGATCCAAGCAAGCTGCAATGCAAGAATTAAAGAACAGAAAAGACAGAAGAGAAAGATAACTGCAGGAAGATGAAGGCAAGCACACCGCATACTGAGACTGCTACCAGGTTTCAAGGTGTTTTATTGATTGGCCTTTTTTTTTTTTTTTTTTCCTTAATTTCTACATTAGCTAATACGCCAAGCATGGAGAAAAAAGTTTAATTCTTGGCCCCACTCATACCTTTCCACGCAACCCAGGCCAAGCCACTGAATTTCTTTGCATTTCCTGTAAAACAGGCTGCAGACGACCATTTCATAAATGCTGGATGACAGCTACGGAGCACCGTCCCAAATGCCAAACCAGGGCTCAGAAACCCAACACGTAACCCACTGTTCAGGCTGACGCCTGCAACTGCTCGGCGGAGTCACAACCGCAGCATTAGACGTGTCTAGTGCAACTTGTAGGAACCCCTAATTTTGACAATTAATCCAGCTTGGGATTAACTGGAGAGAGATCTACATACTGAAATCAGTAATTACCCTATGAATATAAGGAATTATATAGAGCATATATATATATATGTATGAGGCCCCAGGCCAGGTGAGCTTTGCATCCTCTATTACTATTACCATCCAAAGCTTTCCTGCATGGATCAGCAAAATTTGTACAGCAAAAAATGAGTGTGCAGCAAGCCCCCTCCAATGATCGTGTAGGTTTTGAGGCAGCTGCTTCCAAAAACACCTTCCAGGCAGGGTCCAGACCCTCGGTCAGCCCCAGGTTTTTGCTCACCTCCTCCCTCCGGCCAGCCCAAAGACCAGCACCAGCCTTGGCACTGCTCGGACACATTCCCAGGGTGTGACAAACAGCACACGGCCAGGCGCCGCGTTTAACTGCCCGCTGGCCAAGACGCTGTAGGACCCGTCCCCAGGCCTGCTCGGCTGAGGAACGCAGCTTGGGGCGGTGGGGGGGAATGCATTATAGCCAGCCCGTGTAAAAAAAAAAAAAAAGAAAATGCATTATAGCCAGCCCGTGTAAAAAAAAAAAAAAAAAAAAAAAAAAAAAAAAGGTTTTTACGTGAAAAACCCCACGTCCAGCTGCACACGCTGGGGTTGCACTGAGCGTCTCCCCGCCAGCTCAGCCCAGTACCCTGGCGATCTGCTGCACGGGGGTGGAAGAGGGAGCATTTCCCAGCAGCTCAGCTAAAGGAACACAGCATGCGGGGGCATTGGATGGACCACCCCCTGGCCAGCTCTGCCAGGGAGCCCCAATGCCCCGGGGCCGGGGGGGGGGGCATCGCACCCACCGCCTCCCGGGGAGCCCCGGTGCCCCGGGCGGGGGGCTCATCGCACCCGCCGCCTCCCGGGGAGCCCCGGGGGTGGGGGGGGGCATCGCACCCGCCGCCTCCCGGGGAGCCCCGGTGCCCCGGGCGGGGGGCTCATCGCACCCGCCGCCTCCCAGCCTCCCCACCCAGGGACCCCAGACCCCCCCTGCTCACCGCAGCTCTCCGTCCAGGGCCTGGATGACGGCGGCGAAGCTGCGGCTGGTCTGGTTGAGGTAGCGGTAGCAGGTGCGGAGGCCGCGTCCCAGCGAGTCCTGCGGGCAGAGCGGGGTGGAGGGGGGCGGCTGGAGGCGGGGAGCTGCCGGCGGCGGCGGCGGGGCCGGGGGGGTCGCGGTGGTCCCGCGCTGCTGCAACCTCCGCCCGCCGCCCCGCAGCCGCCCCAGAGCCCGGGGGGGGCCCCGCGGCGGGGAGAGGGCCAGCGTCCGCTTGAAGAGGGACACGGCTTTGGTGCTGGCCGCCATGGGGGCGCGGCGGCGGGGGGCTGCGGCCCGCTCCGCCCCCCCGGCCCGCCCGCCGCCCGCCCCCTTAACCCGCTCGGCGCCCGTCCCGCCCGAGCAACGCGGGGAGCCGCTGCCGTGCGGGCGAAGCAGCGCGGCCGGGCGATGCAGGGAAAGGCCGCACCGGTGCAATGCAGGGGGAGCATAAAGTCGGTGCGAAGCAGCCGGGCCGTGCGGTGCCCGGAGCCGGTGCGATGCACGCCAAGCGCTGGACCAGCGTAACGCACGGAAAGGCCGGAGCCGGTGTAAAGCACCGGTCCTGTACAACGCGTGGAAAACCTGAAGCCAGTGCAAAGCACCGGGTCCGCGCGTCGCTCGGAGCGGCTGCAATGCACGCAGGGTACCGGCCCCGAGCCATGCCCGGTAAGGCCAGAAGCCGGTGCGATGCCCGGAGCCGGTGCGATGAATGAGAGGCCCGAGCCGGTGCGACGCCCGGGAAGCACCGAGACGGTGCAAGGCGCCCAGAGCCGAGCCGGTGCTGCCCCGGGGTAACACCGGGCCGGTGCTGCGCACGGCGGCCGTGCAACGCTCACCCATGGCAACGCCGCAGCCGCGCAGGGAGATGACAGCCCCCTCCTCCTCCTCCCGGCTCCCGCACCGCCGCGGCAGCAGCACCCCCCACCCCCGCTCCCCTCCCCCGGGCACCGTGCACCGCCCGATCGATCGACGGAGATAGCGAAGCGCATCTCCCCCGTTATCCCATCCCGTCCCGCTCACCGGGTCGATCCGCGGCATGACGACCCGGTAGCCGCCCATTTTGAACCGCAGCAGGTTGTAGATGTCCTCGGGGTGGCCCAGCCATTTCCTCAGCAGCTCCATGGGGGCCGCGCTCATCCTCCCGCCGCCGCCGCCGCCCCCCCCGCCCGGTGCTTAACCGGGGTCGGGCCGGGCCCCCTCTGCCCCGCCCCTCCGCCAATCAGCCCGCTCGTCCCATCGCTCGGTGGGCTGACGAGGCGCCTATTGGCCGAGGCGCGCTCGCACCAGGGGAGCGCCAGCCAATAGGAAGGCGGTGGGGCTGGTGTGACGGCCGCCGCCCGGCGCTGACTGGGTAGCGGCGCCCGCCGACACACGCGCGATGCCGGCGGAGCGGGAAGGCGGCGGCAGGAGGAAGCCGGCGGCCCCGCCGCCACGGAACCCCTCGGAGCCACCCCCACCCAGGCCCGTGGGGTCCTGGGGAAGGCACACCACCCTCCCCCTCCGCCACCAGCCCCGCTCCACAACTCCTTTCCGCCCCCGCCCTTTCCTCAGGCAGCCTCCGGGTGCAGCCAAGCCCTCCTTGCGTCAGACGTGAGGCGGCTTGGTATTTAAGTCACCTTCTGTCCTTTTCGCTAGTGGCACTTCTCCTCTGGAGTCACCCTTCGCTCAGCRGGATCATCCCAGCCTGCTGCGAGTCAGGATGCGAGACCTCACCCTGGAACCTCTGCTAGCCCTCCACATTTGACTCAACCATATGTCCCCACAGACACCCAGCTGCTACCTCATCCTTCAAGGTGTGAGGTTGAGGTTTCGGGGTTCTTTTCTGGGTTTGGGGGTTTTGTTTGTTTTAAAACAGCACTGAAAATACCATGCCTCATTTCCAGGCCTTCACTAATGCCCCACAGGACATGCTCAGAAGCAACATTAACCATCTTCTTTGGCACCATAACCCCATTGGATTATTTGGCAATCCCATAACCTGCAACCAACTCAAGGGTGTCGCAGTTCACAGAGGAAAGGCTGTGCAAGTCTTGCTTGGGAAGCAGCCTACCACTGAGGTCTTTAACTCCAGCATTCCCAGTTGATTTGCAATCCACCTTTAAATCCAGTTCCCATGAAAAGAGTTTTCCTGCTGAGCCACCCTTACAGCTGAGGAAAGCTGCTGGTACCGTCCTCTAAATGGCAGCACCAAAGACAGGAGCTTCCCTGTACACCTCAGTTTTTAACCAAGAAACTACCAGAAAAGACACACTGAACTTAAGCTGAACATCACCAGTTCTAGCTCCAGTTTTTATTTTTCACTCAAATCAACAATCTGTTGTTAAAGTAAACCCAGATCCAGGGAGAGAGAACAGCGACAGCTTCTGCCTRCTGCATAGACACACAACTCCACAAAGGAGAGACCACATAATCTCTATTTCCAAACCTTTCTGCTTTCAAGATCATGAGTTTTATGCAATCCCTGTAACAAGCATAGGTGTGGGGGGTTTTTTTGTTTGGGGTTTTTTTTGTTTGTTTGTTTTGGTTTGGGGTTTTTTTGTTTGTTTAGGTTTTTCTGTGGTTTTTTTTGTTTGTTTGTTTTACATTGAAATCTGGAATTGGCAGTTTGCCACAAAACTGAAACCTGTGGGGGCAGACACCATGACAGGCACAAAGAGACAAGCTCCACAAAGCACTGCTGAGGTTTATTTTCGCCCCTCAGAAGGAGGCAGCCATTCCTGTAAGAGCTTACAGAGGGAACAGCTGCTCACTTTTAACCACACAGGTATCCAGCTACAAGCAGAGGCAGGATTATCTAATACTGAATTAATCAAGCTGTTTAGGCAGAGGGATGCACTCCTTTCTGCTAACTCTACCATAAGCCATTGCACCCGCACCAGGGTCAAGGGACAGGGTCACTTCAGACCACAGTAATCACCTGCTCAACACCCTATTCACCGTAGTCTGAACAGGAGGACCAAGACACCTCAGAACTGATCAAACTATTTACACTCTTGTGTCACTGTGACAAAAAAAAAAAATAGACAGACATTTACAACCATTTTCCTTTTTGCATCCAGAGGCACACAGCACTTCAGTGACTCCTATAACCTCCACTGAGCACTTAACTCTGCCAACTCACTGTCCCTAAGAAGCAAACTCAACAGCCTCAAAGAAACCACGAAGCCCTTCTCAGGACAACTGAGAGCATGGTTCAGAGACCACCTAGACACCCTCCAGAAGAGGAGGAACACAGAAAGCCAGGTCACTTGGTGACTGGGGAAGGATCCCCATCCCCTGACAGCACTGCAGGCTGGCACTGAGGACACCACCACGTAAGTCTCTTAAAGCCACCTGAGGGTCCAAGGGTTCCCTTCATCACTGCATGCCCGAGGGGACACTGCTCCTTCTGGTAGATCTGAGGGTGCAGCCCTTTGCCATGCAGCTTGTTGTGCAGCCAGGCAGAGCTGAACTGAATGGCACAGTCAAGCAGACGCTCCAGATCCGAGAGAGCCAAGACAGAGCCTTGTGTTAACGGATGGATCTTGGCCAGGTACAAGATCTCATTCTTAATGATGTTCCCTGGAAAGGGTCAGAAATAAGGAGACAATAATTTCAATTTCTTACTAAGACGATGCAGACCTACAGCTCCAATCGCTGTACTTCTGCCTCAAGGATCACAGCTAGCAACACCATTGCCCATATCAGAGGTGGCATACAAGGAGTAGACTTACAGCTGGGATTGGACTGGAAGATAGTCTCTTCCCACTACCCCTGGAGCAGACTTTCCTTTCTTCCACAAGTACAAGCCTATCCATAGTCACACACACAAAGACAGTTCACTGTGCTCACGCGGTGCACTCAAGCATCTGAAGCCTGTGGCTACAGACTGCAAGCCTTGTCCTCAGCAAGATGACCACATACCCTCCGCTGGATTGACCAGAATCCTTAAGGCTAAGGGATAAAAGGCTCAGACATGCAGCTCTGGATCTGCAGACATCCCACCCACCTTCCTCCATTTCTTGCTCTGCCACTATGCCCTGGAACTCACCCAGTCCTGAAAAATATCTTTGGTCTAAGAGAGTGTAGCAGATGGGATCAGGTGCACGGAGGGCATCCAGCGCCCGGCCACGGTGGAACTCCACAGACAGGATGTCAGAAGCAGGATCAGCCCTTGGAGATGAGCACCACTGCATTCGGCAGTTGTAGAAAACAAGGAAGCCTCCGCTCTCAAAGTGCAGAACCAGTCTGGGAGAAGCAGAGAAGTTAAAGTCTCTCGCCAGAAACATCCCTGAACCATTTGTTATATTCTGCTCTGGCTGAAGAGACTTGCACAGAAAGGAAAGAGCAGAAAGACAGCAGCGTAGCAATGGAGTGAAAAACCACTGGATGGCGAGAAAAGAGCCTGTACCTGACATAAGCTTAGGGAGAAGCACACAGCAAGGCATCAGCCCATGGAAAGCACATCTCTACTCATTTGCATGAGAGCCAGGGAGACATCTTGAAGTACCAGTCCCCCAACCCTGCTATCCCTTCCCTGCAGCTTATCACTGCACATGCTTGTGTGCACAGGGTCACGGCAGGCACTCCAACACCAGGCCACTATCTTAATGCAAGGTAGTCTCTTTAATTATTTCAGCCAAGAAACTTGGTTGTGAACCCACACAACCTGTGGACAATTGTTCTTTCTGCTGCCCTGTGGTCCCTAGCCAAGAGACAGCAGCAGGCAGGGAGATGTATCAGCATCTTCGCTCTCCCCAACAGGCAAGCCAGAGGACCGAGGGCTCCAGCAGTAGGGTCCACAATCAGGGAAACTGATACTCAAAGTAGCACACAAAACTGACTATGTCTGAAACTGTTTGTGCAGAAACAAAGCAATCCTTCAAAAGATTGCAGGATGGGGGAGCAGGGAGTGTGTCCCTAACAAATACACCACATACACAGGGGCCAGACACCCACCTTGTACATTATTAACCACTCAGGTTAAACAGCTCACAAGAGCAGAGTCCACACTATCTTCCAGTATTTACCCCTTCCCTGTGCAGTACGCTTCCAGTGGGACTTAGGACACGGACRGTTGCCTGTGTTTTCAACACATGGCTGCCTTTAACAGCATCACTCCAACCAGTGATTCCAGCTGCCCTAGATGTATGCTATTTATCCAAGGCTTTTTTTAAACATGCAACTGGGAGAAACTGGCATTTTCAGGGCATGATTCAGTCTGGCATCCTAAAAGTTATCTCTTTGAATAAAAATCTTAACTGAGCTGGTACTATGATCCCCAGGCTGGCAGGCAACATGCATCCCACAAGTGCAATCACTTAATTCTCTGATCACATAAAACAAAGGAGGAAACAAAGGGCAGAAAACCCAGTTTCTTATGAAGGGTAGAAAAACATGCAGTACTAAGTTACATCCAGGGAAAACCATGACCAACTGATACTGTTGGGAGACCTGCAAGACACCTACAACATAGGAACACCCAGACAACAGTCTACTGTGGATTCCCTGGTTTAACACACCCCACACCACTCATGCCATCCCTCATGCCTACTTATCTTAAGAATTATCAGAGGAAAAAAAAAAGACAAGACTAAGAGTATTCCCACACAAGTTTAGTTTGAGACAGAAGAGTGCCTCTTCAGAATGAGAGGCRGGGAGAAAGCAGAGTTTGTGAGGACTCCACCAAATACCTGGGTATAGGGTCTTTCCAGTCCCCCCGCTTATTGGCTTTGTTTGCTCTTGAGAACTCATTTGCCCGAATGCTGCCAAACAAGCCAAAGTGGAAGCGCAGCCAGTTGCCCGGACCCTCTGCTGCATCTGGAGGTTCAGATCTTGAGTGCTGAAGTTCCTGCCGCTCCTCCTCCTGGGGATGCATCTGTGGAGCACAAACCTGTTCTTGCCCTCCCTGGGCAGGAGAACTTGCCCCACTAGCAACCTCTTTTTGCAGCACTGTCTCTTCTGCAGTTGGTCCTAAGGGACCATCAGCTGCCACAAACGCCAGGTACAAGTTCTTCCCATGAACCTGAGAAAAAAGGTGGGATGCACTGAGGATCCACAAAACCTCTGCCTGTTTCCATACAAGTGACTATTTTCTACAGCCTCTTTTAGACAGAAGGCACATCACCCCACCCTGAACATGGGACTCATTAGCATCTGAGCCATTTCCATCAGAGCTGCAGTCATCCTCTCAGCATCCCTTCTTTGTCTACGTGAAGCACCAGGTGTTCAGATGCCACTCCAGTGTGAAGCCCTCCCAGAGGCTCCTGTCAGGCCAAAGAGACATACCAGGACAGACACTCAGGGTTTCAAAGTCTGTCAACACTGCTTCCCATTCGCCTCCCCATTTTGTGCTGGCCTCAAGTGTCTCAGGCTAGGGTGACATAATTCAATGATGGCTCTGAAGCCACAGGCTAGCCACAAATGACTGTTGGGCAGCTCACATCTGTGTCCCCAGCTGAGACTATCATGTAATCAGAGGTGAGGCTGTGCTAGCATTTGGTCAGTCAAGTCCAAGTCATCACCTGAAGGAGGTCAAGCAAGTGAAACCCCCAGCAGGACTGACCCAGTGTGACTATCTCACAAGCACTCACAGCATAGACATTTCAATCTAGCCAGGTGAAACCCTGCCCTCTGTATAAGGCAAGCAACTGTGCAAGTTCACAGCTGAGGAAAACAAGGCTGCTGCTTCTGACATCCACATACTGAAGAAATCAACTCTCACCTTCTACAAACAGTCCTCACCAACACCAACTCCTCATCCCTTGAGAGGCACAGAACCAGTGCATTAGTATGACTGACTGAAACTGCAAATAATTCTGGGCATCCCCATGTCTAGCCACATCACTGCAACAGCCTCTCCTCACAGCAACCTTGATCCCAAACTTTTCAACAGAGCCGTACTCCAAAACAGGCATTCACATCTCTTTGGCCACATGCACCTATTTTGTGCCTATAAACAATGCCAATGGTCCACCTCAGATACAAGCTTGGTGTCGTTCTCAGGTTATGCACCTTCTGTGACCCAGGTACAGGACAATGGTGGTTTGCCTCAGACTTGTCATGGACCAGTAAGTTCTTCTTTAGTACAGCTCACCTGGGAGTCCTGGAGCCTCAGGGCATTCAGGTCATTCACATCGATCTTCCGGCTGCTTCCCCCCACCTTGGCCACCACTTGTCCCACAAAAGGGGAGGTCAGCAGCTGGAACTTCCTCACTGATGGGCCCTCCGGCATCTCCAGCAGCTGTTGAGGGAATGGCAGTTCTTTCTCACACTTGGTGCCCTAGACTTGAAGGAAAGTTGCAACTCAGAAATACATAAAACCAGTCAGAGGCTGAGCTCACCAGTCTCCCCACCCCCATTTTCTTCCTCAAGTCCCTGTGGCAAAGTCCATGGAGAGAAACAGGTTCCTTTCAGGCCCAGGGAGTTGGAGGAATTTCCATCCTTGGAGATATTTGTAATTCAATCAAATAAGGCCCTGAGCAACCTGCTCTAATGGTAGTTTTCTCCCCCAGCTGTAGCCACTCTGGATGGCAGAGTGATGCTCCTCTTCAAGAGGAAAGCCTGCCCTTTCCACCAGGACATCAGAAGAACCAGCATCTGCTGTCTCTGGTCTCCTCCTCCTCTCCATGGACATCCCTACTTCACCTTTTCACTCCAAACCTACTTCAGTCTCTTCCAAAATGCTCCCCCCTCCAAGGAGGAAGAGGAGGATAACAAGCCCCAGCCCTCTGCAGGGCATGACACTCATCTCCCCAAGAGCATGACCACTGCACCCCAGAGCCTGTCCCAGCAAGCCACCTGAGCTGGTACCACTACAGGTCTAGGGCAGGGAGCCAGGCCTCCAGGAGAAATCCTCCCCATGTATGGGCTCATTTCCAGTCCTTGTGCTCAGACAGAAGCCAAGCACCCACACTGGGACATAACAAGGACAAGGCTGCCAGGTTCATCCACCTCAACCCAGCTTTACCTACACACCCACTCTGCCAGCTCACCTGTGCCTAAGGATTGCAGCCCCACACCCTGCTGCAGAGGAAGCCCCACCATGGCTTCACACCCCTGCACAAGGCTCCTGCAGGGATTTCAAGGCACAGCCCTGACCCTCCACGTGCAATTAAGGGAGTGCAGAGCTCACCATCTTCTCACGCTCATCCAAGCATCAACTTGCAGCTCTCCAAAACAATTGAGCCCTGAGTTCCCCGCCTCATCCCACCTCCCTGGGGCAGTGGAGGCAGTCTGCCCGCACCAGAGCGCTGGGGAAGGAGGAATCACCCAACAACTTAACATGAGCTCTACAGAGCCCCAAAGTRGGCACCCATAGCACACACCCCTTGAGCCCCGCATCCCTGCATCCACCCCTCAAGCCTCTGCCCTCCCCAGGCTCACCTTGTGCATACATCTGGGGAGCWGACCACGCAGCCTTTCTGCCCTACTTCATTGCCCTCCTTCTGCTCCTCCATGCTCCAGACCCCTTCCTCTGCCCCCGTCCCCCTTCCAACACCCCCCAGCCACCTCCCACAGCAGCTCTACCCTCAACCTACCCACCCTCAATATCACCTTCTGGACCCAAAACCCTTCCACCCACCCACTTTTATAGGGCAGCAGGACCCTCCACMCCCAAATACCAGGGGAGCTCCCCGATTGGCTGGTGTGGGAGGAATGGGCAGGGTTTCAAGTGCTGGCCACAGTCACCCACCCAGTTGCACCGGTGTCCAGGGACTGGTTGGACTGGGAAGGAAGCTGGGTGCCCTGGGAGAAAGGTTGGGTGCTTGCAGGAGGGCTGTGCTTCTGCAGAGGGCAGTGGTGGTTGAGCACAGCCCTTGCTGGAAATGTGATTTTTGGCTTAGGGGGGCTGTCTCTGAGTTCAGCTGGAGGCAATTAGGCTGAACAACAGCCTACTACACAAAACCATGTTAGTGAGCAGACCAAAAAGGTAAGTCACGATGGTATTAAAGTGCCTTGAGGAGCTTTTCCCCTCTCTGCTGTGCTAGGGGGATTACCTGCTGCATGGAAGACATATTGGGTGCTTTTCCCCCTTTGTATTAAAATCATAGAATCATAGAATGGTTTGTGCTGGAAGGCACCTTAAAGATCATCTAGTTCCAACCCCCCTGCCRTGGACAGGGATACCTTCCACTAGATCAGATGGCTCAAAGCCCCATCTAACCTGGCCTTGAATTGCTCCATTGCTGGGTCTGTCTCTTCTGGTGTTTGTCATCCTGCATTGGCCATCCCAGTTTCTACCTACAAGAAGGGGCTCTGTGTGACCCCAGGGCTTGGAGACAACGTCCAGTCTCCTGCAATGACTCATTTTTTGGGAGTCCCCAAGTCTGAGCAATTAATTTACCAGTGGTTTTGCCTCTCATTAGAATCTAACATTTATTTGGAAAAACATTTCCACCATGGTGGAGGGTGGTGAAACAYTGGAACAGGAACCCAGAGAGGTTGTAGGATTTCCATCCTTGGGGATATTCAACACTTGACTGAACAGGGCCCTGAGAAACCTGATCTAGTCCCTTCTGATTTAAATTACTCTGTAATTCTATCATTATGAGCTCCCTAGGACAGGACCCATTGCTTCTCCAGGTGCACTTCATATGTGATCATTTACCCCCAGCCCTCTCCAAGAAGCCCATGAGGGTAGTCAGAGTCAAGCAGCAGCCTTCTGGTTTTATTATTGTTTTATTTCCATTAGTTCTAAAGGTGTAGAAGTTATGTGGATTGGTAGCCATACTACATCATAATATATATTTTTTTACATCTTTAAATAATTACAGCTTGTTCAGTTGGTTGGTTTCCCTCTCCCCCTTACAAGTAAGTGTCTGTTTCCATGGGACCTTCCTAGGTGACCTGGGAAGCTTCAAACTTTATACATGGGGAGAAAAAAAGCAAAACAAAACACCACCCCTGACATAGTCACAGCTTCAATGTTATATTAAGAGTTGTTGATTGGTTTTAAAGCTCCCTTACAATATTCCTGAGCTCCTCCTGATTGCACCCTCTCCAGCCAGCCCATAAAATTGCAAGTGAAATATGGATCTCTTCTGATCAATTTACAAAAGAGTAACTGAAGTGATTCAAGATATTGCACTTCCACAAAGAGGAAAGACATTTAGAAATGGTTAAATGACCTTTCTACCCCTCTGGCTCCCCGTCCTGGTTCTCATCTGCCCATCTCACTCTGGTGACCACTGAGCCATTGCAAAGGTCTGGTTTGGCACAACCAAACCTTGTGCTGCAAACCCTTTGATATCAAAATTTGCATGTGATTAATGATGACCTTTAATGTTCCTCTAAGGGAACAAGTCCTGCAAATGCATTTATATACGTGCTTAAGTGTTTTGCAGGACTGGGCCCTTCCCTCTTACTCCTCAGGATGAGGATAGTTCTTGGTCCTGCATTTGTGTAGGACCTGGCCTGGTATGGTCCTCACTAGGTTCTCCAGCCATGCTGCAATGAAATAAATTATTGCAATAATAGCAATAATTATCTTGCCTTAACAAGTCTCTAATAATTGTGTCTAATTTCATTAGCAAAGCAGGCTCTAGATGCCATCATGGGAAGCAAAACAGAACTCAGATGGAACCCAGAATTTTGTGAGTTGCCCCTCTTGCTAGAATGAGCTGAGTCTTCTGAAACTGGTAGCACTTTTATGCTCTCGTCCTGTGAGTATCCCTTCATCTGCCACTTCTGGTGTTTGTCATCCTGCATTGGCCATCCCAGTTTCTACCTACAAGAAGGGGCTCTGTGTGACCCCAGGGCTTGGAGACAACATCCAGTCTCCTGCAATGACTCATTTTTTGGGAGTCCCCAAGTCTGAGCAATTAATTTACCAGTGGTTTTGCCTCTCATTAGAATCTAACATTTATTTGGAAAAACATTTCCACCGTGGTGGAGGGTGGTGAAACACTGGAACAGGAACCCAGAGAGGTTGTAGGATTTCCATCCTTGGGGATATTYAACACTTGACTGAACAGGGCCCTGAGAAACCTGATCTAGTCCCTTCTGATTTAAATTACTCTGTAATTCTATCATTATGAGCTCCCTAGGACAGGATCCATCTATTATGGTGTGTTTGTATAGCACCTAGCATGATGGTGCTCCATCTGAGGTCAGCCTCTCACCATCTTGATATCAGTGGTGGCCAGAATATGGCAAATGCTCCTGGACCAACAATAGCTCTACAACAGTTTTCGGTGATTGAAAAGAACAACAGAACCAGGCGTATCTGGACTTATACTGCTTGTGGTGCAAGAGAGGGGACAAAAGAGCTAATTTCTACTAYTAGAGCGAGCCAGTTTGTCCTCACAGCCCCCAGAGCCTCACTTTTTGAAAGCAGACATCTTGTTCTGTTATCAGGGTCCTTGCAAATGTTCCTCACTGTGTTTCAAGAATTATTTTTAAGGCTTTGAGGAAGGCTGAGAACCATTTAACAAATCTCTACCATGGTCATTTAGATAACCTGAGGGAGCATAAGGCAGGCTTATGTCCTGCAGGGGTTTTCCCCTCATGCATTGCAAGCAGACTCTTTTACGGCATCTCAGAGTGTGTTTTAAGGCCAGGAGAAAAATTCAGCCAGGGAGTTTAGCTTTGAGGGCAATAGGAGGAGCACAGGAATAAGGCAAGGTGGACAGAGCCTCTGGGAAGATCCGTATGGAAAGAGAAATGGGGCGTGTGGTTGGTCTGGACATTAGCTCCTCTCCAGGAGGCCACCTGCTCCCCTCCCTCTCAGGTTGTCCAGGGTAGTTCTAGGTATCTCAAATGTGTGCATTAGCCAAGTGGCATCTTTGTGGTGCACGCTTCTCTGTTATGGACAGGAATTCACAGCCAGATCCCAAGAGTCAATTGCCATTTACAAAGAAATATAGTTCAAGGAGGAGGCTGGCTAAAGACCTGCATGCCCGGGGAGAAACGCCTTTATGTTTTCACCCCAAATTAATATTTTTAGGTGCTATTTCTGGCCTCTTCTCTGCAGCCTACCAGGCCTGAGCAGAATCACAGAATTTCATTTATTTTTATTCATGTTTCATGAATGTCTTTTCCTTGTCTGTAATTATCACTAATGAGGCTAGACCTTGCATTAGCTCAGCGAGACAAAGTGGAAACTCTGGTGCAAACACCATCCAGCAATTCCCATGGCATCACTGCCATGCTGTTTTTCTCTGCGGAGTGCAGAGGCTCTGTTACCCCTCCAAACCCCTGCAAATCTGAGTTACGCAGAGCACAGGGAGTGTGGAAGGGTCCAGGTCTCTACTGTGACTCCAGTCCCAGTCTTTACCACAACCAGTCCAGTTGAATCCTTCTCCTTAAAGAAGCTTTTCTACCATCAGGAGGAAAATGGCGAGTTCAAACAAAGACAATACAATGCCATTCTTTTGCTTCAAACATATATGTGGCTTTGCTGTTCTCCAAGCCATGTATCTTGGTGTTTGGGTGGAAACACTCTTTGTAGGAATGTTAAACAGCGGGAGACAGAGGATGGCACATTTGGAAGAGGTGCACAGTCCCTCTTCTAGATTTTCACTTGGTAGTTCCGTACTCGAGTTCTGAATGCAGGGAGGAAAGAGAGGAGCTGGGAAGGCAAGAAGAGTAACAGAGTTTGGGAGTGGACAGAAACAAGAGTGGAGAATCTTGTAGGATGAGCTCTCCCAGAAATTCTCTGCCTGGACAGGCAAAGCTGTCCCTCCTCAGAAATGATGAAAACGTCATGGCAAGCATCTGGTGAAGCACTTAGACTGCACAGGGGAGCTGTGGCATCTGCAATGCTGGAGTTTGTTAAGCACATGCTAGAGAAAGAGCAGTCAGGGCTAGGTTAGGTAGAATTGATCCCTTTGGGAAAAGGGAATGAGTCAGTGAGCTCTCAGCATCTCTTCCAACTCTATTTGCTAGGATTCCCTGGTTGCTGAGAGCCTTATGGGCAAGAAAAAACACGAGTCTTGTTTAATACTCATGCATGAATGGAGATATGCTTCTCTTGCTGGCAAGCAAATCTATGCACATGCTTGGTAAAGAAAATGGCCCCTGCCTACCTCCATTAGAGGATGAAGCCTTTGCTTGTTGCAAAAGGTGAAATCCTAAAGGGGTAGATGTGCGAAATGGTCATGAGCCAGCTGGTAAAAGGGACGGTGGGCACTCACAGTACAGCCAAAAATAAATGACAATCAGATTTCATCAATGACATCAAAACCAACGTAAAAGTATGCAAAATAATTAAATTAACTGTCTTAAAAGCAATGGCACAGCAGCGTTAGAAGAGCATCTTTCACTTGCTGTGCTCTTGAATAATCTCTAAGCCTGGCTTGTAGCTATCCATAAGGGAAGAGCCCAGCAATTTCCTCCAGGATTTGACAACCAACGTGGGTCTCCTCTACCTGCTTCCAGAAGGTTCCTCCTTCCAAAATCCTCCTTTGACTTTGGACAAACCTTCTCCAGGCTCAGCCAACAACCTTTTGGAAACACAGTCCCATGATTTTGTAATGATAAATAGGAAAAGAGTTACTATTAAATACGGACATTCATTAGGTTTTCAGACCATCTAGGAAATTGAAGACAAAGCTCTGGATGTGTGAGCTGAGGATGTGTGTGGGGGAGGGTCTCTTTTTTTCTCTGCCCTAGATCATACCAAATCCACTAAAGCCACCACAGCATGTCTAGTGAAGCCTGTTCAACAAACTGTTCTGGAACTGGCTCCATTTGGTGGAAGATCACTGAATTTGGGTAATGAGAAGATGGTGGCATTTTCTTCTGGTCAGGAAAAGAACGGATGGTAACAGAAGAAAAAAAGTGTCTCTGCTCCACCATCGTCTGAGTTGTAAATGCCAGATGTTTTTAAATAAACAAAACTCAAGAACTGTGTCCATCTTTGTTTTCTGGCTATTTCATAGAAGGTGGTGACAATCAAATAGAGAGGCTCATTTAAAGTGGGAAAAAAGGCTTCACATCCATTAGTTACTTTGAGATTTGAGTCTTCTCTGTTTGTTTCATAAGAGCTCTCCTACACCTCAGATAAGTCCTCTTTACCTCTTTGCTGGAACATCTCACAAGGGGAGAGAAGGCAGGAGAGCAGGGGAGGTGGGAAAAAACAACATTGACTTGATGATTACGTGGCATCTTCTTCATCTCTCAAGCGGATCAGCCTGAAGTCCATGGGTGGAAGACCAGGTTATGCAGTTATGATGTCCCCATGGTTTTCAGCTAACACCAGGCTGTTCCAGGAGTCCTGTTTGGAGCTGGTTTGTGGAGACTGGCTGATAGCTGACTGGTAAGCCTGCGGGGAAAGCTTCAGAGCTGAAATCGCAGGGTGAATAGATGATCCATGTCCGGACATGGCAGAGACTGAGAATGCCTATGGAAAAAGGAAAATCCTGTGAACAAAGCTTCAAACCATAGAGGACCCTATGAATCCCTTTATGGGGGCTGCTGCTATTGTAATAACATCTGCGGATCTGCTGTAGAGCTGCAGATTGCAGCTTATGCATGATACTTTGGACAGGCTCTTTCCTTCTTGTTCCAGACCCTGTTCTTTCCTATTACTGCATACGGGATATCTTGTTCTCTTCTAAATGTCAGAAAAGATCATTTTACCTCCCAAGGCTTGAGATTTCATTGGCCTTGGGCTCTCCTAGCTTACAAATAGCCTCCTGTGGATTGCAGGGCACATAACAGTGCTGCAAAGTGCTGCAGGTGCAGGATCAGTCCAGCACAACACTCAACCRCATATTTTTTTTCTCCAGGGATCATTTTGTTTAAACCCTGGAGTTGCCTGTACGAACCCAAAAGGAGAGCAACTGTCATATACCTCTGCCTCTTAATCGTGCCGTGCTATGAGGATACTTAACCAAGGCACAGTTATTAAACCTGCAGACATTCGCACAGATCAGCTTCCAGATCCGGGTGTTGCTCGGCAGGATACGCACCTTGTGTGGATGCAGTGCTGGTCCCAAGACATCTAGTGGTGGATATGGTACAGAGCACACTACTTACCCTGCAGCTCTCTGCCATCGTGCTGGCTTGCTTTACCTTTGCAGGGACTCGACTCGGTTAGATTTGGGCTGTGTGAGTTTATTCTCCTCACACTGCATTTCTCATATCGCTCAACACACAGCCAGCCAGTACAGAGAAAGTAGGGTAATATTGCCAAGTTTTTGCTTGCTCAAGACAAATCAAATYAAATCATACAAAGGGAATGGGCATTTTCTTGCTATGGGACCTATAGACCTGCCCAGCTAGAAGGAATTTCATGTTTTCAACAAAGCTGCTACTTCTTCTTGTCCATTCAGAACTGCCAYGCATCATTAAAAAGCTATATTGTGCTGTAGACATGGTGACAAGAATGTGGGGGGTTGCCCCATGCCAGAGGATAGATCTCTCACTGTGAACTCCTAGACCCCTGGGTTGAAAAGAGGCAGCCTTTTTCCACAGAGGTTTTGAGGATGTTCTTCTCACCATGTCTACCGTTCCCGTCTTTGTCCCACTGCCAGCATCTCCCCCCTGTACCTGAGAAATTGGACTGGGGTGCCCATAATGAGATGAGAGTCCAGGTTCTGTTTTTATGGGGCGCATTTCCTCAGTGGTCGTGGCGCTGCTGCTGCTGCTGGTGGAGCTGGTGGTCGGGGTAAGACTCTCGCTGCTGGATGGACCTGTGAGAAAGCAGACAGTAAACCAGGCTCTTCGCAAAGACCGTTGAGTACAGAGCTGTACCCACCCACACAAAGTTAGTGTAGGCAAAAATAAAAAAATTAATAGTTGGAAGCGCTTTGTTACTACTGAAAGGCATTCAGACATTCCCCATTTTTGAAGAATCAGCCCATTTTGTGGTTGGGTGTCTGACTCACAGGACATGATGGTTAGAAACACAAGTGCACACACGTATACACAGACAATAAACTCCCTCGTTCAACACTTACCTGCTGGCGTCTTTGTTTTGTTAAGGTTCTTTGGCTTGCGCTTCCTCGTCTGAATGCCCTCTTTTCTCATTGCTAAAGGCCTTGGAACCTACAGACCCAAATATAAAAGCATGGTTTCTGTATGTCCAGAAGGTCATCTAGGAGAACATGATTCCAGCTCTACCTTGTAGGCTCCATGAAAAACAGCTGATTTGATTGAAAGCAACAAGATGGAGCCCAAATTCTCTGGTCAGCACTGCTATGTGAAGAGATATGTCAAAGCTACAAGATGTGCATCCAAATGGGAATAGATAGTGTTTCCGCACCATAGCTATAGAGTGTTTTAAGGCCAGAAGGGAACAACAGCTCATCTGATTTACTTTCCTGTTTAACTCAGAGCAGAAGATGTCTTTCTGGCTAACGCCTGCTTTCTGGAAAGGTACGAAGCCTGTGCGGGGAGACCCCCCCTTAGGAACTGATCCCACTGAGGTAGTCACCCTCATGGTGAGAAACATGCTGGGATTTCTAGGAATAATTTGTTGGGTTAGGTAAGGCTTCCCCTCATCCACCTTCTCTTCCAGCTTTGACCTGTCTCTCATGAATGCTCTTCCATCTGCTCTGAAGCACTGGAAATCCTTGAGAGCATGGATGTGTATAAAAAAACCCTAGGAGTAGCAATGAGAAGGAGAACAGGGGTTTGCTACTAAGCAATTGCCAGGGTGTTGAAGGCCTCTGTCTCTGACATGGCGGGTGTCCCTGCTGCCACTGACTGGTGGGAGAATGACTGGAGATTTGTGTCTTAAAGTCCTGCTATGCCTTGGACTCCAACGGGACTCTTCCAGATATATCAGACATGACATACATACATGAAGCCCCCACTGACAGGAAGAGACCRTCTGGACACCTGTGCAAGAAAAGTCATTGATCGCTCCCATGACAAGTCTACAACCAAGTCTTAGCAGGGATCTGACACCCCATGTGGAAGGGCAAAGCCCTTCTTTGTGCTTCTGACTCAGATTTTTCACTAAAGTGCCTGAACTTAGGCGGGAAGAATCTGGGCCTAGTTTTATTGGGTTTTAAGACTTGGATGCAAAGGGTAGCTAATTAGGATGTGAGAAATGTCCTGCATGCATCACCCCTTGCCAGTATAAACATGATGTAATGTTGAGGGGGACTAAAGCCCAGAGGGACAGCAGGAAAAACAGCTCCAGGAGAGCACCGGGTTGTGCAACGAACCCAATCCCCGGCTTGGTGCTATTGATACCCTCCCCATAAAGAGTAAAGATCAACGAAGGCGTTACCCCATGGAGCTTCATGTAGAGTCCACAGGCGTTACAGACGGGCTCTCCCTCGGCATTTCTGCGCCAGAGCGTGGTTGTCGTTGTGTGGCAGTTGGCACAAGAGAGGCCAACGCGGCGGGAAGCCGACTGCAAGAAAATGCAGAGGAAGAAAACACATCAGCCCTCCACTGCTGCCACTGGCAGCATCTCAGATCCCAACGAGCTCGCTCCAGCATGCCTCAGGTTTTCCTCTCCTCTTGCCACTCTTATTTCTCTGCCTTTTTCTCTTCTCACCTTGCTGCAGTGGATAATACAGTTGCCTTTTTCTTCCCCTCTTGCCTTTCAGCTTCTGCTCCACTGCCTTTCCACTGCCTCCTGCCTGCCAGCGCTGCGCAGACATCTCAGCTGTCCTGGGGCATCTCAGATGGTGCCAGAGACATCACCTGAACAGAGCCCCAGATCTCCAGCAGGTCTAGTAGCAGCTTAGAGACCCACTGCACATGCACACACCTACGCTAAGGTGTCTGGATCTCAGACCGTCCTGCCCTTTCAGGCTCCCAAGCCCTTCACCTTCCAAGCATCATGGCATATCCCAAGAAGACATTATCAATGCCATGAATGTTACATACTCCTTGCTGGCTTTGCGTGATGTTGCTCGTGTGGCTTGAGGGGGAGATAAGAAAGAGAGTGCTTCCAGCAGCATCGTCTTCCTAAAGATAGAGAGGGATAATTAATAGGAAACCACACTGAAGAAGCAGTACAGGGAACAGGCTGGGTCAAGTGGTTTAGCCAGTCTCAAAAGGCCACAGGAGGAAGACAATGGGCTTRAAACCTTATAAAATACCAGTTTTGAGCTTGGAAGCAGAGTGGGAGGTGGGGGAAGAAAAAGCCACATCCTCCACACCTGCCTGACTCTTCCCAGCATCCTTCAAAGCTCAGGTCTGAAGCGGCTGAGGATAAAGTCTGGACAGGCTGGGGTCAAATTCCCTCTTTGCTTGCTGATAAACTGGGGACTGAACAGAAGTGGTAGAGCTGTGTGAAGATGCCTGTTCTCACTGTGCCTGATGGGGAGCCTATAGGGAGGAAATCTGGTGGTCTTGGACATCTACCCAGCTCTGCAGACCCAAACAGCATAATTGGCAGCTGTGTAATGGGGTGAAAGCTCGGGAGATGAGGACCTGGCAGCTACCAGGGATTTCCTCTGTGATCTTTGCCACAGCTTTCTCTCTGTGTCTTCTCCCTCATTATAAAACATGATCAGTTAATCTATGGCAGCAGGACAATAAAAAGTGAAATTCAAGTACTTCTTAAGACTTTGAAAGCTGGAAACCCCTTTGGTCCACAGAAACCAAACACTGCTTTAGTTGTAACCTCAACATGCATTAGCTTCAATCATTGGCCTTTGTAAGTGGACTGAGAGCTTAAAAGAGAGCTTGCRGCAAAGGCAAAGATCTCCCCTTGCAGGGCTCTCTGGCATATCTCAGTCACTGAAAAAAGGGATTACACAGTGACAGATTAAACCAAATCACTTATACTGAATATATTTATTCAGGTAGACCAATTGTCATTACTTTAACCACACCCCTCCATTGCATCCCTAGTCATATCATCCTTTTCTTCATGGAAATTCTCTTCCAGAAGAAAAAGCAGGAATTTGGCCATTTTTGTAAGATTTCCAGATTGCCGTGTGCCCAGCCAAGTGGCAGGAACGCATGTAGAGATCTGCACAGCTCATGCATTTATATTTCTCATGGGCTTTTCCAAGCCTTATCCCAAGGCTGTGCAGAGTTAAAAGCATTCATTGTTGCTTGCTCCAAAGGACACAGCCTGGTACCCAACGGGCCATTCCTGACTACACAGATGTGCTCAAGGATAACATGTAGACCAGAAAATGAAACAGGGCAAGGGCCTGGGTGCCAGGGTGCAGAAACTGCCTGGCTCCGTCAGTGCAATATCTAAGAAGGGGTTTTCACAAGAGGGCGCTGGGTGGCTGTGGCTGGTAGCAGAGCTCAAGCTGCCAGTGTCATTTTTGCCACTTGCAGGGGACGGCTGGGTTTGAGCACAGACAGGTCTGGGGCATGCGAAGGGCAGGGCAGGTTGGGGATGGAGCCTCATGGAAGACAAGGAGTGGGGAAATATGGCCCTGAGCGATGGCTTGCTGGCTCTTTGCTGCCTGGGGTCACAATGGGCCCATGTCCCTGGGGCCCAGACTACAGAGACCTTCCCAAAACCCCTCACCAAAACAGGCAGGGACAGGCAGGTTATCAACACCTAGATGTTCCCATCCCCCAGGTTCCTCATGCATACCCCATCCTGACCCCACAGGCTTTGGGATACCCTGACCTGCCCCACAAGCTCTTCGGCTTCAGCTCACCCAACGGAGCCGGGATCAGGGTATCCAGAAAAGGTGGCCAGTCACCATGAAGCGACCAGAGATTAAGGACCCTGAGGGTAAGAGAAGATGGACTGGTGGTGTGGTGGAGCTGGAAAGGGTTTCCATTCGTCCTAATATGCCTACGGGGATCCTAAAGCAAAGACTGGCTTTTGCTAAACCGACACCACGGTACTGCCCCTGTGTCCTACAGCCCCTTCCACCGCCTGGCCTGGGTGTCTGCAGAATTGGTCTGGACAGTACAAGGTCTGGGAGTGTACCAAGCACAAGACAATCATCTGGCTTATTTTGGAAATCTGGACCAAAACCACCTAGGTTGGGCAGCTGGAGACCCAAAGAGTTGAAACACCCCTGGCATCTCCACCTAGCTGAGGTCTTTTTGCCTCATCCCTCACACACAGCCTTGCCCCACATGCGTTGTGTGATCTTGACTTACCAGCCTCCTCTGAGGTTTGAACAAGGGCCGGTTGATGCCATTCATCTTGTGGTAGAGCCCGCAGGCGTTGCAGAGGTAGTGCCCCGTGCCGTCTCTCCTCCAGAGTGGGGTGGACATGGCTCCACAGTTGACACATTCTCGCCCCTCTGAATAATCATCAAAAAATTCTGCTGCCATGATGGGAGAGAAGGGAAAAGACTCGGTTAATTAGGTGGCCGTACATTTAATTTCTGGTCTGGTTYTCAATATTTGAGCCCAGAAGTGACATCTCAAGAAATCACAAACATTCTGATTTTATAGGGTGCAAGAAACAGCTCTTCCTTTCTCAAGGAAGCCCCTGGGATTACTGGGAAGAGGAACCCCTTTCCCTGCCATACAGTGTTGGCTGCAGGACTTCTGTGGCAGCAGGGATGTGCTGGGACACAGATACAAGGAGACAGAAATAGAAACCTTCCCTTCTGCTCTGACGTTATCCAATTTTCAAGATTGGACATAGCCAGGGCAAACAGATTTGGGCAGGCGAACAGCCATGTTTACAATCAAGACAAATTGCCTGCGACCACGGACAAACACAAGCCCAGACCCACGAAGCAGAACTGCCCAGAGATCAGACAGCTGCCCGGGCATCTCTCAACAGAGCTCAAGCAAGTGTGGGCAGGGAAAGCCGTGCCTGTGTGCCCTGCTCCCCCGCAGGACTGCTCCTCACCCAGCCCATGCCAGCTCCCACCCAGCCCCTCTGCAGAGAGGAATCGCTGCAGAGTGCCACGGAGGAGAGACGTTCACCTGCCTTTGCCCTATTCTCTGCACGAGAAGCATCTCCTGAACTGCAAGAATCCATATGTACCACCCCAGCTCAGGCTGTCAGCTAACAGACATCACTGGGCATTCACAGGTGTCAGAGATTCAGCTTTTGATGCAAATCTCCGTCGTGCTTGATGTCATTCTCCAGGGCTTGGTGCATTCACCCACCACGTTCCTGGTTCACCCTCCACCAGGGCCTGGCTGCAGCTGTGATGTGAAGGGGAGGACAACTGCCCTGGGCTGGGCCAGCCCAATCCCTCTGGCTATGGCAGGTCCGTATCATCTGCGAGGTGGTGCAGAAGTCAACACAACACACCTCGACTGCATCATCATTTGGAAAGACACAGGTCAGCTCACCCTTGGATACAATGCCCTCAAGAAGCCAAGAACTTCGCCTAATAAAATATAAGCATCAGCTATAGGCCTTGCTGAGATGTAAATATAGCTGCATCCAGCTGGCATGGCCCTTGAAAATGTGYGTTCCTGATGGTGATCCCACCTGGAGAGTATCAACTGTTGAGTTTAGCTTGGGGATGTATTTGTTCTGTTACAAAACCATTCCTTCCTGCACATGGACACGTTCTGTGGTGGGCACCAAAAAGGGAACACTAGATGGTAAAATAATTGGGGAGAAGAAGAAAACTACAAATGACAGCAAAGGGCTCCATTACTTCGCGTAGGCTAGGAATAAACCAGGCTGCTGAAAAAATTCCCAWCAAACTGCAGCGCACAGGAGACGTTTGGAGGACGGCAAGAGCTTTGCATCAGGACCTTCAGCCATTACAGACCAGCATAACATTAACTCTTAAAATGTTATTGTGCATCTTGCTATATTTTGTGCTTGTCCACCTGCTTGTTATACGAGTATCTCAGCTTTCTGCTGGAAGATAATAGTTCCCCAAACAGCAAACCAACAAAATTTGGCTTCTTGCCGATCTGTGTCTCAATCCCATGTGGATTCTCTGAGATCTATTAAGGGTTATGTTCAAACGTCAGCCTTATTTTCTGTTTTCTCCAGAGTATTTTTGGAAAATCTGTAGGAAACTACATAACCATGAAACAGCCAAAGGATTAAAAAATTACTAAAGTGGCGCCAGTAAACAGAGACACAGAGAAAAAGATTCACGGGAGCCTAATTCTCCCTAGAAAACCAGGCTAAAAATGGCAAGAGACTACACCGTGTGGCCACGGGGAAATACTAGAAAACAGTAAACGAGTGTACCCAAGGGGCTCTGGAGCCAGAAAAGAAGGAATCCAGTATCTTCTCAGCAGCTTAGGAAAATCTCGTTACCTTTGAGCAATTCTGGTGGTTTAGGAAAGATGGGAATCCCTCCAGGTGAGTTTTGTACACATGGATTCAGTGATACTGTAACCATAATGCCTCCCTTTCCCCTTTAAAATCACCATTGAGTCACAGCCAAAATCTAGATCAAATAAACTTCCTTTGAAAAGAGAAGGGATTAGAACAGCTGGTCAGGAAAGAACTATTTTCCTTGAAAAATCTCCAGAAAGGAAAGCATTTCACTATTTTTTTCATCTTAGAAGTTGTTGAGGTGTTTGATTATCATTTTCCAAAGAAAAAAACAAATTATTTTCACAGTAATTTTTGTCCTGTGAGAAAATCCCTTCTTCTTTGGAAATAATTCAGTACAAATTTGTTAACATAATCCAGGGAGAATTTAGCAGAGCAGAGGTAGTCCAAAGGTAACAGTTAAAACTCTTGACCGATTTGAGTTGACAAAATATCATCTTTCCTGGAGATTTTTCCACCAGAAAACCAAAATCTGAAAGTTTTTAGTCAAAGAAAATGGAGAAAATTCCTAACAGTCCCTCAGAAATGTTAAGAGTTGGGCTAGCTCTTGAATAAGAAGGTCCCTCAAAATGGGTATGACAAGAAGAAATGTGAAGTATGGGTATACTTCTGTTTTTAGAAAAAAACAGAGGATGTGGAGGTGAAACCAGGCAAAGTGTAAGTCTCTTATTTTCTGACAATAATCAAATTTGCTGCTGAATATTGAGTATTTCCTAAGAGTTTGTGTGACACCCAGCTCCACCGTCCGCATTATTTTCACTGTTGGTTTGTAATCAGACATCCAAAACACCAGTACAAAGCAGTCTTGAGACTTGCTCTCCTTTTTCATCCGTATTTGTTTGAGCTATATTCTTCACTATTTGTTTGGTGGTTTTGTTTTTTTTTTTTTTTTCAGTTTCCATGGGATTTGGACTGGAGCTTCTCTCTTGAGGGACTTTCACTGGTTTAAGTTTCCAAAAGTCCTCTTCTGCTTCCGTAGTAGTAAGAGCATTTGTGTGATTTTTCTCTCTCAGCTGCAGACAAAGGTGATCCTTGTAAACGTTAATAAACAGGAATCACTGGTGCTTGAGACGGGGAAGGAACAGACTTTGTTCCCAGGGCACATTGAAAGCAATGGGTGACTCTCCCTAATCACAGCCCTCATGGGGCGATATCAGATGGGTGCGTCCCTTGCGTGCACCACCCAGTGCTGAGTCAGAAGATGACATCTACAGAGTGCAACCTCATTAAAACCATTCCTGGAGCCCCCTCAGAGCAGAGGGAGCTCCTTGACCTCAAGAGATCTCAGCTGGAGGAGAAACATCCCCTCCTGCTTCAAAGTATGCTTGATGATGGCAAAGGATGTGTCTTGGACACTACTGGTTATTGGCTCAGAGAAGATGACTTAGGCTTAGTGCATGCCCTTTAGTGAACAAAGGGCATTTGGGCCCCAATGGAGAAGTGGAAGGCAAGGGACTAGATTTCTTTCTAAAAGAGGTGCTATAATTTCACAGCATCACTAAACTCAGGGATGAAGTTGCTGAGGGGAGCTTTCTGAGCTGACCTTCTGGCCACACAGCTGAGACATCCCAGCTGCTCTTGAAAACCTGAGGGTCTACAAAATAATGAGAAAGTATCACCTGAAGAGCTGCAGCCCAGGCAGTTTGACGTGGGTGGGTGTCTAAGACCTAGGAAACGCAAACATTGCCAGGGCTCAGAGCCCACAGGAACCGTGATCCACCAGCAGGCTGGGTTATATTGGGCATGGAGGTCACTGGGCTTCAAGTGCACTAATTGTTTAATTTGCGATTGTTATTAATAATGGGGATTAAGGAGGCTCCCCGGGAAAAACCAGCAAAGTGTTTTCTTGGCTTCTGTCTCAGGGCTGGAGCTCTAAATCCTGGCATTATGAGATCCCCTGACACTTATTCCTTGTACTTAGCAGCCGGGAAAGGAAACGTTTATTCAGGCAGCAAATTGCCTGAGCAGCTCCCGGAGGGCCCTGAACAATGCGGGGGGAAGGAAAGGCTCCCCCAGTCACACTCAGGGTAATAATTTCCGTTTTGTGGCACAGGAGCCGCTGTCTGATAATGGAGATTTATGGGTCCATCCGGTGACCTCTGTAATAGCCTTTCTGCTGGAAAGATTTACTCCCTCTCCCAAAGCCAGGTATGGCCAGCACTGGGACAGGGTTGAGGAAAGGATAACATTTGCTGGTTAGACTGAGAAGGACACTGGCCTCCATGGCTGGAGTAGCCTCATGTGTGCTGAACAGCCTCATCTTCCTCTCTGAACATACAGCTCCCCCAAGTGCCTTTGCCCAGCCCTTATCTTGAAGAATATCGGTCTTGGGATCAGTCATGAAAGCAGATCATGAAATCTTGCTGAATGACCCAGCTGGTGGAGAGGATGGATTGGGTCTTGTCCCTGCCCTGGTCATCGGCTTGCTGTGTAAAAGGAGATCTTTTTCCCCTCACACCTATAGTTTATGAGGACTGCAAGGTCCTCAGGGCAGGAAATGTCACTTGTCTGTTGCACAACAGTCTCCTAATCTTGGGTGAGGCCTTGAGCATGCTAATGTCAGAAATACTTTCCACAATGGAACATTCAGTCCCCAGGGAGCCAGGAGCAACTCCTAAGTGGGGCACTGGGGTCTGGTAGGGAAAAAGCAGTCTTGGATATGGCCCTTCATGGCTCTTAGTCATTGGGAGTGGTCCTTCACATTGACCGCCAGGTCCACAGAGATCAACTGGTACAGACAATGCAGGGCTCAACGAGAAATCAGATCTGAGCACCGCCAGCCAGCCCACACCTACAGGCACTTTTTCCAGCACGGCTAGGACATGACAGCATCTCTGACCAAGGACATGGCCCACCCAAAGTCTGAGTACTTTTGCCTTCCCAATCAGGAGAATCAGATACCTTCTCAGGTTCTCAACCACGTCAGCTGGAGATCAGAGGGAGGTTGCCCAGGGCTTGAGACTGAAGAGTGGCTTGAACTGCCTTCTCTGGGTCTTTCCACTATCTCTGCAAACCCCAAATCTGCCAGCTTGACAGCATGCCCATTCCTAGGTTCAGACCTTCTGGGTTTGTTTGGGCTTTTCTTTAGCAACCCTAAATCTGTTAACCTTGGAGAGATCACCTTGAACACRTAAACCTGATGGATCAGGACCCAAAAGAATAATAACAGTAAAAGAACATTCAGTAGAGAGATTTTRAGTCCTTCAGTTCAAAGCCAACAACCAGTTTATAAGTTTCTGTTCCCAAACCAGCCTCTAGAAGGGGACAAAGAGCCCTCCCTCCACTGGTTTGGGTCAGACCCGATTGTTGCTTCATGAGAAACAACAATGAGGTTGTCTACCACCTTCTGCCCTGCAGTCCTCTCCTGCCTTCACCCCCTCTGGGTGAAGAGGAATGGAAAAAGACATCCATTAATATAGCACTGGAGTTTTGTTTACAGCTGCAGGGATATTGAATATCAACATTTCCCCCCGCAGAAGTGTCTTCTCAACCCAGTGAAGCACCTCAGCAAAGGAGAAGCTGTCCTTCGAACACAGCCAGGCACTTACAGGCTCTAAACAGACCCTGAGAGCAGTTTTCCCCACAGAGAAGCAGTTTCCTAAAACAATTTGTTATGATAAGAGGTGAGAGCCACGTTCCTGTGTATACACGAATCCCAAATGGACTCTCAGGGGCACTTGCAGCTGAGGCAAAGGACATTGGCCCCTCGGACACATGGACACCCTGGGATCCCACCGAAGAGACCTTCACCTTCTGCTTCAAGAGACAGCCACGACAGCACTGCAAGGGAACACAGGATTTGCCATTCCTAGCTGCTTGGGATGGTTTGTCCCAAATCCCAAGATTGTTTCCATTAAAAAGTGACAGAGTGGAAATCCTTCCTACAGTTCAAGCCTTTAGGGGTCCTTTTAATAAGTGTTTTGCTGCAGCTAGTAGAGCTGAAAGTCACATCTTCTGTATCTTTTGAATGTGTTGAGATGCTCCCATGAATTGCATGACTCCAGAAGCTGAAGTTTCACCTTTGGTGACTACCAAAAGGTTTCTGGTCAGATCACAGCAGTTAAAAGTGCTGGTTGGTCCAGTACTGTGGCAGACCAGGGCTGAACTGGAAAGGAAGACAGCAGCAAAAAACAAGGAGAGACAAAAGGAAAAGGGGCAGGGAGCGGCTGTAAATAAAAGAGCCCAAATTTATGCATGGGAGAGATCTGTAGCCAAAAGAAAGCTGTCAGTGAGCCTTTCCTTTTTCAACAGGGACATCATCAGCTTGACACACAGACTGGGATCAGAAAGCCCATGTGCATTATCTTACCCTTCAGCTAATGGAGCTGAGGATGTTTCTGTAAAAACAGATTCTGCCCATTGGCTTTTTTCCCCCTCCCTCTTCTCTGCCTGTTTCCCCTMTGACAGAATTTGGGGGAAATTCATCCAGGGCCCCACTATTTTAGAGGCTAATGGGACCTAGACATGGGGAGAGCAGGACAGTGCCTGTTTGAGTAGTGCCCATCACTGGGTTGGTTGCTGGTGGGAATGTGGCTCCCTACTCTCCTTTGCTCTGGATTAACAGAAGRCATCACCTGTGCGATTGCTGATCTGCAGGAAATGGAGAAGCAGGTAAATTCCCTACGCTTAGCCAGAAACACAGTTTCAAGCAAAATGCATCATTGTGCAGGTTCACAGAAATGGCTCGATGCTGTCCTGGAATGTTTTTGGAGTTTATCGCACACGTCTATGGTGGAGAAAATGGTTGGTTACTCAGTTGGCTGCCTAGACCAAACAGCTTTCCCCCTGCAAACCTAAAGACCCTACCTATTGCTTAGGAAACATTCAACATACAATCTGGCTGCTTTCAAAAAGGCAAAAAAATTTGTTTTTTCCTTGCTTCGTGAAACACCACAGTGAGACTGTTCCTGTGCAACCCTTCCCAGGCCAAATGTTTCACATCAAGGCAAAAGGGAACATTGTGTCCCTGCCCTGCAAAGCTCCCTCCTCTGCCTGCGGCAAGCCAAGGTCTATGGCACACACCATTGCCAACAGCCAAGAATACTCCTTTCCTTCATGGATATGTTTTCCCCAGTCTGAAGGACAGTGGAGGTAGAAGCAGCCAAGGGACCAGCTGAGATCATGTGCAAGAGGGACACGACGGGAAGGTTGGTCAAATCCTGGGCCTGGATTTGAGTTCAGTCTTGGCTCTGCATTAGGCTTCCCTTGAGCAAGGCTTTTCATCTCCTTGCGACACTGTTCTTCCCCCATGAGAAGGAGCAAAGGCTTCACTGCCTCACTGGAGGGGGCCAACAGGTCAACTTTCAAAAGCCACAGTCATAGATGTGGAGACCAGCAGTGGATGGAAGAAGGGTGGGTGGAAACGGGCTGGATTCCTCTAAAGCAGATTCAAACAAACTGCCTGTTTTGGGAAGGGGCAGGAGATGGTCCTGGGGGACTGGCCAACCTGGTTGCTTGGAAAAGCATTGACAGCTCTCCAGCACACCAGAACCACCAGACCCCAAACCATCAAGCCCAATGGTTGTACCAGAACTGAGTGGAGAGTCTGTTGACCCACACACTGAAGTACTATATGTCCCACATCCAAAAGGTACACAGTCTGCTATACAGGAGACAGGCATGCAAACACCCCTGAGGATGTAGGGTGCTTTTGGTCGGAGCACTTGCTGGCCACCCCTTTGATAGCAACCTGGTGTCCTACAGCAACTTCTGCTGACTGTCAAGTTGTGTGTGACTGAACTCCAAGGTCTGCTTTCTTTTGCTGGGATGCACGCCTGATCCCACCCACCAAGGTGACCTCCCCTTTCTTACTCCTACCTACAATTCTTACACTTGTAAATATCTGAGGCTCTTCTGATAAACAGGAGATTCTTCTGCTTATCGACTGTCCAAATATTTTTTAACAAATCTTAGATTAGCATGGAGAGCCCAGGAAATGGCCAGGATGGGGCCATCCACAGTCTGTGGTCTGCTTGGCAGGAGGCACCTGGGAATGGTCTTTCTCTCTTTTGACAAAGGAAAAACAGCTACAGCGTTATGCTCCTTGAAATATGTCCCATCTCCAAATGGACGTGCCCTAGCAGAGGCTCTTCTTTCATGACTGCAAGGGAAGGGTCACAGAATTACAGAATGGTTTGGGTTGGAAGGGACCTTTGAAGATCATCTAGTCCAAACCCCAGATCATCTAGTCCACAGTGGGGAAAAAAACGTAGAGGATCAGGAAACCTTGGGATTTGCAATGCCGTGATCCCACTTGGGCAGAGGTTTCTGAGTTGGGCACAGGCAGTGGATCACCTCCAACGTACTCAGCTGTGTCTGATGTACCCACAGGGGACCACAAGCAGGTGTTCTGTGGAGGCATGCCAAGCTGCTGCTCCACAGCTGAGCCATGGGAACTGGCCTTATGGCCACTGGGTAACTGGTGAACCGGGGCCAGTTACTGGGTGACTGGTGAACCCTGACCCTAAGCCCASCTAGCAGAGTCTGGCCATGTTCAGATGCTCTTGGACCCCGATCTACAATGGCCACATCCAAACTGCTTCCCAGGACCTGCACCAGGAGATGCTTGGGTCAGGCTGAGATGGCCTGTGCTTGGACCATGCCAGGGGCCGTGCTAACGATTGAAGAGCATGGTCTGTTGGGTTCCCATGGCTGGCATCTAGCACTAGTTCACCATCAAGCATGACACAGTCTTCATGTGCTCTTGGCCTGCTCGGGCTCCTACAGAGCAGCTGATGAGCAGGAACTCCTTAAACCACGGGAACCCAATGGTTTGTGGTCATACGTCCTAGTGCAGCATCTGTCTGTCTGATGGTGACCATCTGTCTGTCTGTAGAGGTGACTACCAGCACCCAGGTGGACCAAAGCCAGGGCCAGCTCTGGGCCCAGGGAAATTGGTGCTGTTTGGGATCATTACAAGGACATTAGCTAGCCAGATGTATGCAGACAACAGAGCCAAACTCTTCTCAATAGTGGGAGAAGGCACAAGGGGATGCAGCACAAACCACAGGCTGGGCATTAGGAAAAGTGTTTTCATTAGGAGGTGGGGGAATTTCCATCCCTGGGCATTTCCAAGCCTCATCCAGGTAAAGCCACAGCTGACCTCAGCCACTGCTAGTGGTTGTCCTGCTTCAAGCAGGAGGCTGGACTCGAGATCTTCTAACCTGCATTTCTGCAATCCTGCAACTCCAGAAACTCAAAGGGGTTTTTTTTTGGTTTTTTCCCCAGACTGGTGCAGATGAGAAGGAAAGACATTTATCCAAGTCAAATGGGCAAAATCCTGCTTGTAGGAATACAATTAATTGTATTATTGTTATCCTATGTGTGTGTCTATTATACATGTGCATGTATATCTGTACATATATATAAATGTATATATTTGTATATATACACATATACCATGTCCTTAAAATGCCATTTTAGCAAGCTAGGAGTCATCTCTAATCAACTCTCTTTGCTTTTGCTATTAGAATTATTATTCTATGGCTATATAGAACATAGCCRTATAGAACCGTGTATATATACATATTTATATATACGTACACAAATATAACACACACAGACACAGACATGTATATAAAAAACCCACACATTTTATATATATAAAACATATATATACCATGTATACGTGTAGATGTGGCACTTAGAGACATGGTTTAGCGGTGGACTTGGCAGCGCTAGGTTTACGGTTGGAGTCGATCTTAAAGGTCTTTTCCAAACTAAACAATTCTATGATTCTATGTGTAGGAATATATGAAATATGTAGGGTATATATGGCTCCGCATGTCTAAGCCCTCTCTGAGCGGGACGACACTAACCAATATTGAYGATCATGTGCATATCCAACCCCCCGCCCCAGTCTTCTTCAGCTCGCTAATTTGGACACGAGGCTCGACTCCAATTCAGAGGTGTTACACTGATAAATATCACTCAGAGGARTTCCACCAAAATAAGTTAGGCCAGATCCTGGCCTCCCTACGGGACGCCAGCCAGGGACAAACAAAAAGGTGTTTACTATGGTTCATCACGTTATAGGGGACAGTCAGTTTGTCTAACCCCTGGACCTTCTCTTTTCCTCTTTTATTAGTTATTCTGAACGTTAAGTCAACTCAGCCCCCGAGCGGGGCGGGAGCATGGAGGGATTCTCCCGGCCGTCGATAAAGCATCTGCAAAGGTCAGTTCGCACAGAAACTGCAGCACAGGCCAATAAAACGGCAGGTCCGAACTTATCAGGGCAACATATAACTTGCAGTTTTTCTAACTCAATTGATTGGACTTTTTATCTAAAATAACAGGCATTATAAGATAGGCGAAAGTCGAGATAAGGAAGAAAATTGAGTAGGTCTTGAATCAAGATCAACTTGGGGACAGGTTCAAACTCCCACACCTGCCCCGGAGGAATCAATGAAAGTTTCTTGGCGTCGTCTGCTCGTTTTGAAATGCTGCTGAAGTTGAGTGAACTTTGAGACCGTGGCGTTTATTCTGTGATTATAATTAACCTGCTCACCCGTTGTTATTGATTTTGCGTGAAGGGAGGTGACAGAGTCTGACTGGGATGTTGGGTTAGGAATAGAAATGGTTGGGGAGGGCAGGCAGCGGGGCAGGCAGCGGGGCAGGCAGGTAGCCCTGCCAGAGTGAGACCCTTCCCCATCTGGGGGCAAAGCGAAAGGGGTATAAGGGAGATTTCACCCTCCTGCTTGTGGTCCTGCTTGTGCTGGGATCTGGGAAAACCCTCAAGGCCAGACCTTCACATCCAGAAAGTCAGGGTAAATCACAGCATCAATGATCTGCCCCACTGAAGCAACGAAGGACTGAACGTGGGAAGCCCCTGGAGAAAAGCCTCGGTCGTACCCAGGATCCAGGGCATCCTCCCAGCCCAGGGGAGCGTGAGGAGGAGACATCCCCCAAGCCAGCTGCCTCTCTTGTGCTCCGTATCACCAAGGCATGTCCCAACTCAGTGTCCTTCCCAGCAGCCAGTCCCCCAAGCAGCCAGCCCCCGGGGCCAGCGCTCCCTTCCCAAAATAATCTCAGCCATCTGGGGCCAAACATGTCATTCGGAGGAGTCCTGATGTCTGGGGCTCACCGCCTCACTGGTTTTTTACAGCTCCAGCGCTGCAAGCCCTGAATATTAAATAAAGATGGCTCCCTGGCTTGCAAACCCAAGAGCCTGGCTTGGAAACTCATAGGAGTTTAAATAATAAATATTAGGTTATTTTTTTGTCTCTTCTAGAGTTTCAGCATGAAGAAATCAGGGTTTCCCAGCTTTTCTCTTGTCCAGAAAAGCTCCTCCTTCCCTTCCTACAAAACCAGAGCCTGATGTATGATAACATGACTCCGGAAGCTGGAGCTTGAAGGAAAACCAAGGCACACAACGGCTGGCAACAGCTGGAGGCAGGCAGCTGAGAAGCAGACAAGAGGGAGATGTCTCCCAAACTGTTTGGARATGTTTGCAGAGCCAAAGGAGACAGCCCACTCCCCCGGCCCTCGAGGCCAGAGGACAACCTGGAACTTGCTTAAATATTACAGACACAGCCAGAGAGCACCGTGCAAGCAGGAGCTGTGAAAAAAAAAGCAAGAATTGGCAAAATCTTGCTCTGAGGGAGTGGCATGGTCTCCTTCTCCCCCCCTGCTCCATCTCTACCCCCAACTTCTGCTGCTGGGCTCGGGTTTTAACCTTTTAGGAGAGCCTGATGGCAACAGGCACCCAGCCCTACCCCAGCACCCTGTAAATACTGCAGCTGGAAGCATCGACCGGAGAAAAAACGGCTGAGCTTCGGGGAGAAGAACAAGAGCAGGCAGCGACGTCCCGCCACGGGACCTCTCCTGAAATGCTCCCCCGGCAGACACCGACCTAATTACCAGGGATTAGGAGGAAACATTTCCAGGCAGCGATTTTGTTATCCCAGATTCAGAAGCGTTCAGTACCAGTCCCTGATGGAGACGGGAGATCAGCCCCGTTGCATCGCTCATCCGGCTGCCCTCACCCCACCTCTGGTGGAAAACTTACTTTTCCTTGACTTTCCATGAATTATATTTTTCCTCTTTCACAAACAAAATGAATTTCTGAGTCTCTCCCAAGGCTGGCGTGAGCTGTTTGAGCCCAGCTGGCTCTGATAAGGGACTCACCAGCTTTACAGGTCACTAAAAATAATTAAAAAAAAAAAAAAAAAAGCACAAATCCCTTCACGCTGCAACATATAAACCAAGTGGCCACTTTCCAGAAAGGAAAAAGAAAGGTCCCACTGGCTTTTGGGGAGCTTTCCTGTGCGATGGGCTTCACCTCCCCAAGAAAACCTGTAGGTCTTCAAACAGTTTGCAGGGGGCTGCGTTTCTTCCCTATGGAAGCTTCTTCCATGGGCCTGATCCTGCACCGGCTCTTGGCAAATCTCCCTTTGCTTTAAAACAGGGATGGGTTCAGCTCTGCGCAGGCAAGGTGGTTTTTTTTTTTTTAATTGTTTTGGGGTTTTTTTCCCCACAGCCCATATTGAATCTGGTTTCTGGGGAGGACCCGATCCTGCAAGCCTTGCCTGGGCGAAACAGCAGGATCGGTCTCAGAAAGAGAGAGAAAACAGCAGAAAGACGTGGGAAGGACCCAACTTTGCCCCCCTCCCCACCCCAGGCAAAGGGTGCATCCTACATTTAGGTGTCCATCTAACTAAACAAAAAAACCCTCTGTACCAGGAAACAACTGAGGAAAAAAAATAATCACCAGGCACTTCTTGGAAAAGAAAAAAAATTATTTTTGCATCCAGTTGACACTGCCCCAAACTTGGCTTTAAAATCCAGACCTTGCCAAAAACCCAAAAGCTGAAATGTTTCAGCGCTGATGGCAGGGTCAGATCTATGTCCAGCTTTGAAAATCTCTGCCCAGATCTTCTTTCTGAGCAGACCCAGCGCCCGCCCGCCCTGTGCTTTTTTGGGATGAGAAAATCCAGCTCCAGCTTATCATATTGAAAAAGAAATCACCACCCAGTGCCCCGAGTGTTTAAAAGGGTGCAATAGCACGGGGAATGCTGCAAACTCAAGCGTACCCTGCAGCAAGTGACCTTCTGAAAAACTGCAAGGGAAAAAAAAAAAAAACCAACATTTCTGCCGTACGAGACCTTACAACGGCATCGCTCGGCGCGGCAGAAAGAGGGGGGGGTTCAAAAAAGCCTTTAATACCACTTGTACCAGCCGCTGCGAAGGCAATGATGATCGAATTATTTTCAAGCGCTGTCACGCACGTGTAAGCACCCGTGTATAAAGACCTCACTGCTCAGGCATGGCAGCTAATTAGGTTTAATTTGTCATTACAGATGTATTTACAGCTTGGACCGGTCACCGTGACCGATGATGTGGGGAAGACTTGCAAAGGCCAGAGAGATTTTAATATTTTGCCGTAATGCTGGACGTTATCCTAGCCAGCTGCAAGGTTTTTGCCCCACAAAGGGGACCCACAAGGTTTTTTTCTTCCCCCCCCTCCCCAAATAAAAAAAAACCTCAATCCAACCTTATAATGAAAATTGCTTTTATAATTCGGGTTAATTTTGGAGGCAAAAGCATGTTCTCACATATTTCCTTGGTTATTTAAGCAGCATTTCACACTCGCCTACCAAAGGCGTATTTACACCTTCCTGCCAGACAGCAGCGTGAATTCGGGATCCATCGACAACGTGAATATTTGGCATTTCCACTCTCCTTTTCTGCAATCCTCCAGGCATAATTACACACATCCCCCCGCCAAAGCAAGCCGTACCCGTAACAACCCAACCTAGCCATTACGACTGAGGGGTTTTGGCAGCGTAATCGTGTTATTCGGGGATCACACATCCCCGTAACATGGGGCCGGCGCGGCCGTCCCAGCAAAAAATCTGCATTTCTGCCTCTGCCCTCCCAGCGTGAGCAAAACCGGCCGCTTTAAGCCCACAATCTGAGCTCTCGACACGGATCCCTGCCTGGTTTCGCAGCCAGCGATGAGCCCCAAATGGGAGGCAGATGCTTCGTTAAGTCTTCTTATAATGGGGTTGCAAAAGCCTCGAAGGACCCGAGATATTCAGCTGCATCCCCCCACGTTCCTCTGCCTTGTGCCCCCCGGGAGCATCGCCGAGCAGGGGGAAATCCCCAAATATCCCATTTCTGCACCTCCTTTTCAGTAAGGAAATTGTAGGGAGGAAAGGACACACCAGGTTGGCGTGCGGGGCAGGGAATTTGGGAACAAAACCTCCCAAAGGAGATATATTATATTTGCACCCTCTTTTTCCTACGCATGCAAAGCTCTGCGGGGCTCGAGGAGGAAAAATTTCAGCCGATGAGAAACAAGGTGTCTGCAGGTTTTGGGGCTACGCTATCAAGGGGTTTTTTTAATTGCATTTTCCTTAAAATTGCATTTTTCCACCTTTATTTTAACAGCCCCTGCACACACACCCTCCCCAGCAGCAAGAGGCTGCTGACCTTCAGGCGCTAAAACTTGCTCATCTCGCTGCGCTGCTGCTTTTTCACCCAATTTGGGATTTTATTTGCTGGTTGGTGCTTTGTTGGTGGGTTTTTTTTCGAGGCATCCTTAATTTTACAGCTATCGGGAGCAAGATGGTTTGCCCATTCAAAATAATACCCAGCTGCGTTTGGGATAACCCAACTTTGGGGAGCCCTTCTCTGCCTGCCGAGCCGAGGTTTCTCCATCATCGGGGGAGCACGGAGGCAGCAGGATTGGGTCCAATTTCCTTTAGGAAATACCAGATAAACCCTCATCTGTTTCCAAGGATTTTCCCTCTTTCCCCCCAAACTGATGGAAATAAATAGAGAAAAAGCAAAATATAGGCTGTCTCTTAAAAAAAAAAAAAAGGCGCTGTTATTGTTACAGGGACAAAGACACGCACGTGAGTGCCTGCGTGGAGGAGAAAAATAATTAATCCTGGCTTAATAAAGTCTTAGATTCAGGGCCACTATCCACTGCCTTAAGTTTTACTGCTTTACAAGAATTCACAAGCATTTATAATGTATTATATACTGCACCATGGGTGTTCTGTGCAACATATGCATTTGTATTCGGTAATAAAGTGCAGTTTTCAATGAAGGAACTGTATTATTAGTAAGGGTGATATAGTGGCCGTGATGGTGATATTTTTATTATTATTGTTGCTTTATTTATAATTTAAAATATACTGTCTGGGGACTTGGGGGGGTAAAAAATAGTTGTGTGTTTGAGCTCGATCTTGTATCCCCTAATTCTGTGGGTTTCATCCCAAATCCCAGACTGACCGGTGACAATTAAATTAGACAGGAGAGCAGAAGGCGGCTTGAAACCCTCAGGGGGAACAAAGCCCTGGGCCAACCTTCCCCGCCGGCAGAGCCGAGGTGAGAAATGCAACCGCTTACAAAACGGGGGATGTAGGGTCCCGTGCAAAATGCAGACACGTCCTACGGTCCCATCCCTCCATCCTACATCCCCATCCCTCCGAGGGCAGGGAGAGAAGAGATGCTGGGCATCCCCCATCACCCGCTGCCCCACGGGGAGCAGCCACCTTGTCCGTAGGTGCGTGGGGAAGGTCAGGGGCTGCTTGTAGGGCAGAGGATTGTAACAAATGCCGATGAGTTACTGGAAATGCCGGCCCCGGGGATGCTACAGGGCAAATCTCTTAGCATCCCTATGGGAAAGCTTAAGATCTGGTTCACAATCTCTCCCCCACCAGCAGTAGAGAAGACATTTTCCAACCCAGCGTCTGCTCCAAGCTTTGATCTTCCCAGATGCTGCTGCTGTGTTCAAACGGTGCCGGTTCGGGGAACCCTGATGTCGACTGAGTCAAACCAAAATACAAAGCACCCATCGGAAATACCCACAGCCCCTTGCCCCGATTTACTCCCAACCACATCAACCTCCTCGATGCTACAACAAAAGAAAAAAACCCGCTGCTTTTTTGCGAAAAGCAAAATTGTAGGGGGTGGGGATGACAAACCAGGATCTGGCCCTCCATCCCCAGCCTGGAAACATCCAGGAGGCAGCAAGCGGCAGCGGGCTGGGTGCGCTCGGGCTCCCCTGCCGCCCTCGATCCCCGCTCCCCTCCGCCTGGGGAAGGGGGAAGCTGCTAATTTTGGGACAGATTTCAAGTGGTTTTTGACTCTGGGAGGGAATTGTCCTGAAAGGGGACTTCGCAGCGGATCCTTTTCATGCCTCGTTAAGTCGGGAATTCACTGTAACCCCATCCCAGGCAATGCCTGGAGCAAGTTCACGGCCTCGGCCGCAGGGTCTGATCCTGCCCTTCAGGGTAATGAAATCATTTGCCAAACTTACCCTGAAAAGCCCCAAATTTGGCATTTTGAACTCACACCGGGGAAAGTTTTTCAAATAGGCCCATGTGATTTACGCACCCATCCTTCCCAGCACTTTATACCACAGAGCTGCATTGGCACGTTTTAACCCAGACCAAAATTCCTCTTATCAGGGAAAAACAAGAAGTGTTCCTTCCAACCCAAACTATTCTATGATTCTATGATCTTTATTTCTTTTAGTATCATTTTATTTGAATACATTTTCACTAAACTTCTTTCCCCAGTGCATTGCTTTACAGTGGGGAAAAAATGCCATGCCCAATTGCATAGACTGCCTAGCTACGTCTGCGTATCCAGCTACACCTGCATAGACTTGATCTGCATTATTAAAAAATTATAATAATTAATATTCTAATGATCCCAGGGGTGCTCTGCAATTAGCGCTATCCAAAGGTTCTCCAGGAAGCAAAATCACTGGAGGGAAATGAGAGCGCTGCAAAAATCACTTGATTCAATACAGCTTTGCGTGAAGGATTTTGCTTCCACCCCGAGATTCCTCATTGTGCAGAGAATAAAAATATCTTTAGTCCTAAGGAAAGGCAAAGGAAGGAGTCTGGGCTCTGCCGTGCCAGGGACTGCTCAGACGCTGAGCTCGGATGTGTTATTGAAGTGGGTCTGTGATGGGTGCAATCCATGACGGTCTTTCCCTCCCACTAAATCTTTCAGTGCCTTCAGTTTTTCAGCCCCTTTCACCCTTGCTCATAAAAAAACCCCCACCCTTCTCCCTGCTCAGAAACCACCAGCCAGCCTTTACACGCTTCATCCAAGCCCCTCGATACCCGCAGCCCGTGCAAGGCATCGCCCCGGYGTCGAGAAGGGACCCGGCTGGGAGCAGCCCAGCAGCGGCCACATCCTGACACGGGGAGAAGAGGGAAAGGGGCAGGTCTGGACCTTAAACTTCTTGCCAGGGCAGCTGCTTTCCAAAAAATCCATTTTAATCCTGAATTTAAAACTCGCCAGCTTTCAGGCAGTTTCTTTTTTTTTTTTTTTTTTTTACCAAAACCCAAGCACTTTTTATTTAAAACTCCAGTGCTTTTTCCACATTCAAGGCAGAGACATAATTAGACCCACGCTAATAAATCCCCCCGTTTCTGCCACGATGCCGGAGGCGATGCCGGAGGCGATGCCAGAGGCGATACCGTGAATCCAGCACCCGAATCAGGACCTGGCGATGGAAAGGGGTCCCAGCTCCTTCCTCCTTCGTTAGCGACCGCTAACGTTTTCTGGACTGGCTCAATGCATCCCGTCTTGCTGGTGCTATTTAAAAGCCCAGATAAAAACCACTTTTTGCCACCCAGGCTGCGAGACCTGCAACGCAAACCGCTGCTTAACGCAGGGCTTGAAACCCCCAAATCACTACTCTCAATCTCTGGCACCTTAAAAGCTGCCGGGTATTTCTGCAACTGCAATTCTTCATTTGCATTATTTTGGTTTTCAGTTATTTTTATTACTAAAAGCCCTTTTGAGACCACTGCGAAAAGGTGATTTTTTTTTTTCCCCAAGGAAGAGATGGCACAGTAGTCAAATAGGAATGCGCGTGTGTCCTTGTTGATAATATTCAATTATTATCTGATTATTTGATTCATCCTGCTTTTTTCCTATCCTTTCTACCTCCTCAGGGCTTCCCCAAAACATTGCCTGCTTGGTCAAAACTTGATCCTTAATCTGTTCCCCATTTTAAGCAATTTCATAACGCCCAAAGAAAAGCAAAAGGCATTGGCAAGGCCAAGCCTTCACCGACGCCCAACTTTCCTTTCTTTAACGTCTTCAAAGAATGCTAAAGATAAAGCAAATCTTGCTAGACACGATGGAGAAATTACCCTCCAAAATTCAGGTTAAAGAACGCAATCTTAAAACGTATCTGCAGACAAATTCGAGGCATCTTCTTTGTTAACCCYGACCCCGAAGCCGACAGAAATACCTTCATGGAGAGAAGGCGGGGAGGAAAAAAGGGTTTATGAAACCGCGATGCAGAGATATGTCCCGCGTTTCTCTCCCCCTTTCTCCCTCTTCTGCCGTACAAAATATAAAAGCAATATTTTAAGCCATTCGGGCCGATTTCTAATCGTAGGACCCAGGGGTGCTTAATGAAATGAAAGGCTCCGAGATCGGGATCGGCACAAGAGATCAGGGATGAGATTTTTTGGGGCAAGGAGACACTAAAATACAGGGCTGGGTCGTTCAGATGTGCCTGTGAGTCCCCAAAAAAGCATAATAATAAATGTGGATGCATTTCTTGTGCTCCTTCTCCATCGTCTCTCCCCGCTCAGTGCCAAATTTCCCTTCACTTTCGCTTTTTCTAGCCTAACCGACCTTTCCAAAAATTAAAAAAAAGACATAACATAAAATAGCCCAAAGGGAAGATCCAGGATTCATGGGCCAAACTTTGATTTTCCCCGTTTTCCAAACAATTTTCCCTATTTTACACCTAAAGCAGGCTGGGGAGGGGGCTGCCCGCACACCCACGGAGCATCGTGGTCCTGCACACCGCAGTCATCCCCATTGCAGCCCCTAAATCCCCGCGGAGCTATTTGTGGAGCCAACAGGCCCTTGCACGGGAGCTCGGCTCATCATTTCTTGCCGCTCCAGGCCTACCCTAAATTATATATTTTTTTCTGAAATTCTAGTCTTTGAGGATATTTGGAAATGGTGGTTTTGCAGGCAAAGTAGGTGTGCAGGGGGGCAATCACAGCACCGCGGGGACCCCTGTGTTTTGCAGCCAGAGAGGCGGCTCCGGCAGCGACATCCTGAATATGCCGAATTTCTCCCTCCTGCCCTTCGCGCCTCTTCGCCCTACCCAAAGAGGGTTGCATGCACAAAAATTTGGGGGAGCGGTGGGATGAAGCCTTCCCTCTCCCATCCCAACCCTGGCTGCGCTTACCTATGTTGGCGTGCCGGGCGGCTGCGGGCGTCCCTCGGCTCTGCAGGTTGTGCAGCATGGGGCTGTCGAAGGGTGAAGAAGTCCAAGTCGTGGCCATTTCGGGGCTCATATAAGCCGGGTAGGGGCTGGAATAGGAGCTGCCAAAACCCCTGCTGTACTGCTCCCTCCCGTTAGCAGAAAGGTTCAAGGAGCTGCTGTAAGCCACCGCRGCTTCCCGAGAAGAGGTGGCAGGGATGGGGGTGCTGGTGGAGAAGGAGAACCGAGGTGACACGGGAGGGTGAGAAGATCCGGGGTTGTATGCGGCGCTTTCGGCTCCAGGTTGAGTCCAGATGGAGTGGCTGGAGACGGGGCTGCCTTGCTGGGAAGAGCCACTGCTCTGGAGGTATGGCAGGCTGGGAAGCATGGAGGTGACCCTCGTGGTGGGCACATAGACGGGGGATGCTGCGGCCGTGCTGTGCATGAAGCCACCTGCCCCCTCGTACGCTGGAGGGCCGGGGTTAGCTGCCATGGCTAAACTCTGATACATCTCGTGATGGGCCCCCCCAAACCCCAGCCAGGTCCCCGGCCACAATCCAGAGCGATGGGGAATGGGTGAAAAACCCCAGGCACCAGTGAGCGGTGGCCGGAGCGATCTCGCGTGGGTACAGCCTTCCAGCCAAAACCAAAACACCACCAGCGATGCAATTTTCCTCCACCCCCCCTTCCCCACCGCCCACCTTCCCCACCTTCAGCAGGTCCAGCCGCCGCTTCGAGACCCCAAACAAGAAGTCCACATCCCTCCGGAGGAGAGATTTAGCTCCCGCCTGGATTTAGCTTCTCCCACCGGGCTCCATCCATCACCTCCCGCC